>JASDQU011378657.1:4984-16143 GCA_032191745.1 Picea mariana | reverse complement strand
TACTTACTCATCATCTTGATATTACACAATTTACAAAAAAAATGGGGAAGAGGAAGAGATAGAGAATGGAGACAATCCATTGTGACTGGTTATTTAGTGTGTCAACTACTATGTTGTTTTTTGTGCCATTCATGTTGATATCAAAAACAGAAAGAGGGGATTGAATGGAACCAAAACAACTAACCCAAAAACCTACCTATAAAAGAGAAAAACAGCACTAAAACAATGCACTAGAGCTGTCCATTAATGTGCTAGAAGGAGAAAGGTCAAGTGCACAGGTGACAGAAATAAACAGCCAAAGAACAAGTGTGTGCCAACATTGGATATGGGTGTCCGTAGGCTTAAACATTTGTATTAGAGAGCCTTTGCTCAATGATCAAAAATGATAATTTACAAATGAGGTTTAATTTGTGTATTTATAGTATATACACAACTCAAGTAGGGCATCCTCCTAGGAGGGGTAAAGGGCCCACWTAAGTAGGACACACTCCCCAAGAGGGTTATTGAGCCTACATATCAAAGTTGACTAAGTCGGCCTTCACCGCGCCTAATAATATAAWAAAGAAATAAAGTATGGCCTTAGCCATGATTAMAACTACAYTGATTATGCATATGAATGGGCCATGGCCACATGTACAAATTACACCAAWTAAYCCAACAACCTCCCTGCCCCTAAATTGAACAAGGGGCCACAAAGAGAAGTCATTACAAGKTACAACACAAGATTTACTYCCCCCCRTTGTTGAGCACGAGGACAAATCCCCCCACCCCACCCCCAAAACTCCATATTGCCCCCACCAACACAGTTCCATAGCTTAGTGAAGGTGGCCCCTAGTAGAAGTATAGCGAAGGAAATGTTGATGAGTTGGACCACTAAAAGCATCCAAGCGTAGAGCATCCAAAGTACGCCAACATCATAAAGAGAGATCCATTGTAGTTTGTAACATGTTGATCAGCAAAAGGTATAAGGACTAGCTCAAGATGTCCCTCAAAATGAAGTGGCCAAAAATAGTACATCTAATAAAGACCAACATCATAATGGAAAAAGTCAAGATCCACTCTAATAATTTGAGACTCGTTCGTTGAAGAATACATAAGTAGTGTAAAGGATTCTACAAACCTATGAGTATAAGCTCCATCAAAGAAGGTGAGCAAGCACGTAGCTCCCCCATGCGAACAAGTGACCATAGGCCTAAAAATGTCACCATGAACCAA
Source organism: Picea mariana (assembly GCA_032191745.1). NCBI lineage: Eukaryota > Viridiplantae > Streptophyta > Pinopsida > Pinales > Pinaceae > Picea > Picea mariana. Next base: position 14,928 of record JASDQU011378657.1, on the reverse strand, counting down.
CTCCAATAACAAAGAAGTGGGCCTTCCATCACAATAAAATGGAGCATCCACTAGAAAACCACCAACCCTTGGAACATAAACAATGTCTCCTAACGTGGTAGGGTAAATAATGAGATCATCATATCTTGGAACAAGTTAAGGCCCAATAGGAAAAATGTATTGTCATATGTGCATTGTAAGGAGAATCCATCAAGTTCCGCAACAATGTAGAAGAAGTCTTCATAGAAGGTACATCAATAAGAGGAGGTACATCAAATCATAATAGAGAAATATACACTTTAATAGGCTAAGAATCATCCATAGAAAAACAATGAAAAAGGGTAGTGGAAATGATCCTAGCATACCGTGAATAGAAACTCCATCAAATATAGCATCTATACCTAAGTTGTAGGAAACTTCCATCTAAGTGTCGTCCATGTACCAAAAACTCGGCGAAACTCCGAAACAGGTATGAAACCCCGTCGGCCGTACCGTACGACGTTTCGCGAATACAAAACGTCGTACGATACGAACAACAACACTTCGGTCGAGTTTTGGCCCGTACGAACAACGTTTTAGCGTTGTTTTGGTTGTTTGTGGGCCCGTACAGATGTCTAAGCAGGCCACGGCCCCCCCAAAACTCACCAAATTTGTTGTTTTTTCCATTTTTAAGAAAGATTAACCATTCATATATGTTTTTTATCAGTTTAGGGTTTAGGATTTTTTATATCATTTATGTTTGTCATTATGTTTTTCTTGCAAGATAATGTGTTATATATATATATATATATATATATATATATATATATACGACGTTTCCCCCGACATTTCCATTTTCTGAGGGTCCCGTTTCCTGCCGTACCCGTTTCGGAAACTTCCAGACGTTTCCATGTTTCGTGCAACTTAGATCTATACTAAAGGGATCATATAGACAATATACCAAAATATGGGCATGTGTACTCTATCCAAAAAACCTGAAATGCAAAATTGATGAAGTCATACCTTGATCAAGGGTGTGGCGCAATAGATCAAACCCATATGTAGAGTGCACAGCTAGATCTGCACTATAAACTATGTCAGTGGTATCATCTAAAAGATCCTTGTTGCAAAATATTACTCATGCAAGCTCTTCAATCCCTTGAAGACACAACTCTCCGTATATCAGCGATTGCATATAGAGTTCCTATACATTAGATCTGCCCAAACATAAGTAGCCCTATTGGATTGGACAACAAGCCATTATAATTTATGAGGTCATTAGGTTCAACAAAGAATAAGGCTCCATAAATTCTTCAAGAAATTCCTATATAGACCGAAGAAGGAAATAGTACCAACTCTTCCAAGAAATCTGCCATGTATTGTTTTTGTATTTAGGGCATTACAAGTCTTGTCCCAAAAAACGCAGCCCTAGAGAAATTTCACTACAAAGAATGAACATGAAGATAGCGCTAAATTTTGAAGAGAGGATTAAAAAAACCCTAGGAAGGAAGGAAGGATTAAAGAGGAACAAATTCTTTAGATATACCTAAGGAACCCTAAAAGAGAAGTGCAGCCGTTGCATAAGGCTGAAAACCTAAAACATGAGCTCCGAACCTGCAGCCCCATAAGTGATAACGAGAAAATGTCAAACCAAACATTGAAGTGAATCTTGAATGAGATGATCCGAACAAAAGTCTGTATCAGTGGTTGTAGTCAGCCCTTGAAGGTGGGTTAAAACCCTAGAAAACCCTAAACAAGAGATATACGAGAAATCCTAGATACACAACCCTTAGGGCAATGCCTCTATACAAAAATATTCAGATCACTTGTAGAAAAATCAGATCTGGAAACCCTAGTTCCGCAGCACTTAGGACAATGCCACAAGCCAAAAATCACCAAAAACTATTGTTGATAAAACAGATTTGGAAACTCTAGTTCTGCAATCACAAAAAAGTGATGCCACCAGCCAAAAATCTCCAAATTGTTGCTGAAAAATCAGGTCCGAGACCATTGTTCAGAAGTCACAAAAAATAGTGATGTGACCAGCTTATAGCCTCATAACAGTCACTGAAAAATGCTGAAATGAATCAGCAAGTAAACCCTAGTTCTGGGTACTCAAATCAGTGGACAAGATCTCTGTAATTAGTGCACAAAACAGGCTCCAATAGCCCTCAAAATTTACTTTTCCAGTCATCGAGAAATACCGTGAAAAACAACCTTAATATTCCTCTGGTTTGGTTCTCTTCAGGATACCAAAAACGGATCACAACAGCATGAACAGCCAAGAAGAAACCTAACAGCAGCGAAGTAGGTAGGAAAGGTCCACACTCACTTTGAAACCATGTTGAGAACACCAACAGAAAGAGGGGATCGAATGGAACCAAAACATCTAACCCAAAAACCTACCAATAAAAAGAAAAACAGCACTAAAACAGTGCGCTGGAGCTCTCCATTAATGCACTAGAAGGAGAAAAGTCAAGTGCGCAACTGAGAGGAAAAAACAACCAAAGAACAAGATTGTGCTAATAGTAGATATGGGTGTTTGTAGGCTTAAGCCTTAAACACTTGTATTAGAGAGCCTTAGCTCAATGATCAAAAAAGATAACTTACAAATGAGGTTTGAGTTGTGTATTTATACACAACTCAAGTAGGGCATCCTCCCAAGAGGGTTTATGGGCACACATAAGTAGGGCACACTCCCCAAGAGGGTTATTGACCCTGCTACCTCTCCAGGAGGTACCCTATATTTTCACTTGGCTACACCATTGTAAACCCAAGGATGCAAGTCAAAAGCCATGTAAACCATAGTGGATGATCTTGTAGTGGACTCCCAGACTTGGTCCGATCATGATCAGTCCCTTTAGTCCCCGTCTCAATGTCTCTCGTCCTGGATAGGATTGGAGGCCTTAGCATGAATCTATTGGGACACATGATTGTGTGGAGCCACAGGTCTTATGTAGGGGTGATTGCAGTTTGTGGGGCCTAATCAGGTCCATGTCATGCACACCTATGTCTTCCCACATGGTTATTTTCTATTGAGTATGTAGGCATCCATTGGTTGTGGTGCATTATCATTTTTGTTTTCAACATGGCAGTCTCACAAAGTTTTCATCATTGCACATCTTTTGAGGCAATTCACGGATCCCAAGGCAGTGGTCCCCGGAGGCAAAAATACAACATGGGTTCAAAATGATCAAGAAAAATTAACGAGCAAAACCCATATTGCAAAATTTTGATTGATGAAATATTGAAGGAGAAATTGCCTCCTAAGGAAAAACCATCCCAATCCTTCTAAAAATAGTTGGGCACATATCCCAAGTCAAATGGTCAAGGTAATGGAACGTTGGGGGTCTACTTGCCTTGGAAAAATTTTAGAAAGTCAAAGATGCTCCTCTATTCAAGAAAATTAATGAGTTTGTTCATTAAATGACCAAATCGTCCTCTTTGGAACAAAAAGTAACTCCTCATTTATGGATTTGACAAGTCAAACTAGTCGTTGGAGAAGAAGAAATCAATGTGGACAAATGATGACCATTTTAGCTCATTTTTCAAAGGGAATTTGTCCCCAGAGTGGACCATTGTACTCACTCCACCAAATCGCACCATTTTCAAGGACATACGACCTCTATCTTGGTGGGACAAATCTCTCATGTGGACAAATCAAATGGTCAAGCATTCTAAAAATGGAATTTATCCCATTTTAATCATGGAGTTATGTAATAAAAAAATATTATTCAATGGTTTAGCCTCCAACCAATTGTGGATGCGCAAACCAAGAAAATTATTATTTTATGAGGGAGGTAGAAACTAGCCATTACAATAAAAACTATATAAGGTTAGCCCCTCCTTTCATTTTATTTGTTGTTGAAACTTTGTGAGATCATAATACCATATTTTGGAACTCAATTCTCTTGTGTCATTGTGGATTGTCTACTACAATGTTGGTTTTCTTGGTCTTGGATTATTTTAATTGTGCTTTGACAGGGGTTTCTTAGGAGAATTGCAAGAGGTGACCAATCAATCCATTGAGGGGCTACATAGTCACATGGAAGAAAGAAGATAGACTTTCGTCTCCTTACTTTCTTTGTGGGCTCTTAGTGTAACACACCCAAGTTGTTGGACCAACTTCTTTGAAAGTAGCTTCAACCAAGTGGTCTGTTATCACTTTGACCCCAGTTGATTGGTTGTTTTGGAGACCATCTTGTAAAGGAGCTCTCCTAGCAAATCCAAGGAGGGACCCATCTCTTGTTGAATTTCTAGCATTGTGGGCGACAGTTCTTCGACTCCAAACCCAATAGACTAGAAATCCATCCAAGCCGATCTTAAGCTTGCGGGGTCACAATCTCTCAAAATAAGAGACATCTTAAGATAAAAAGGTAAAAGGTAAAATCTCTCAATTTCTTCAACCAATTAAAATTCAAATACTTCAAATCATCTTTTATTACAAAAATACAAAAAAATCATACCCTAGCTTTGCATTTCATTTTTATCTTTATAAGTTAGTAGATATTGGGGTTTTTGTTGCTTGAGAACTTCCCCACGCCAAGATACATATTCCCTTGAGTTTTATGCTTCATTGAACATCTTTTCGAAGGGTTTTCTTGAGAAATAGTGTGCAGATCTGCGTTATTACAGCCAAGAAAACTTTTAGATCTACACTTTTGTGGACAAATAAAAGGGTAAATATTGTAAGTGTCTACTTCCTAAACCCTTATGTATTCATTCCAGATCTGATTTATATGTTTTATCTTTATTTTCTGGTTAATATAGAGAAAAACTACAGCCCAACAAACAATTTTATTGGTTGTAGCAAATTTTGGGTTTTGACTCTAGGGGGAATTGAACCCTATTTCTACAAAAGTAATTTCCAGTCAGTTGGTGTTGAAGTTCCTATAACTCAGGCACTGAAGTTATTGCCAATAATTTAACTTAACCAGAAATTATATTTGCTGATATAAAATCTGAAATTATGCAACTAACCTACAGTTGAGTTATAAATCAGAAAATTGACAGCAGAAGCATACACAGAACCAAGAACATAAAACATGGACACCAAAAAAACCCTAGAAACCCCAATGTAGGGAAAACCAGCAAAGAGGGGCTTTATTGGCTTCAAAGGAAAGAGGAAATTACAGCAGAAAAAAAAAACTCAGAAATTCTTACAGCAAAGAAAATCAGCCCTTAATAAACAGTAAGGCCCAGCCAAGATGAGGCTGTACGGCCCAGCAAGGTATGGCCCTGTACCATACAGCTTGTACAGCCCTCTCTTGCTCAGAAAATTGGCCTTCTACTGTTGATGAAGTGCGGCCTGATTTGGCCCTTTTTCTTCTGTTGTACGGCCGCTAGTACGGCCTCCTTCACTGAAATATGTTTTTTGTCTAGCCCTGCTCTCCTCTGCAAATTCTGCCCAGCCAAAGCACCCCTCTCAGCTCTGCTCTTGTCCTCTTCCTCATCCAACAATGCCTCGATCCAAAGCTCCCTCTTATGCTCACTTGCTCAACTCACAAATGAGGAATGTGTGTCCTCTCACCCTCAGCCCCTTCCTTTATCTCCCTAACAACCACCTTCCTTGCTTTGAATTTTGTGCCAATTTATCCGTCAAGGCTCCAAGGAGGTGCGCCCCCTTAGTTGAACCCCACAGTCCACTCACAAGCCCATGAGGTGTGCTCCACTAGGCCTGGGCCCCACAATCCACTCAAAACAGAATTTTTGTTGCAAACCTAAGTTAGATTTAGGATAAAACAATAAGGCTGATCCGGGTTGTTTTATGTGTCCATCAGCTAGCCTAGGACACATAATCATAGCTAAGACACCTACCGAGCTATAAAAACTAACAGTTGGAAATTGATTTTGCAGCTGATTTGAAGGCTCTAGGGCACAAGATTTACTTGTACTTTGTTGCCCTACCCTCTAAAGCCACAGATCTATTGATCTAGTGTATTTCTACACTTGTGGGAGGCCTCAAAAGGCCATTATCTTGTTGTTTTTCTGTGTATTATACTGTTTTATAGGTCTGATATAACAGGACAGCAAGGAAACTTTTCATTTCCAGCCACTTCTTACAAGGTATTCACATCGCAAATTGTCCGGAAAGTGGTAAAAATATCCACCCCTCTCTCTTGTACTTTCCTAAGTCATTATTTTGAGGATTAGGGGTAAGTTGGCTTGTTGTTTGGTCACTTTATTTTCTGCGTTATCTTTTATTTCAGCAAGCATTTAAAACAATTAATTCCTACCTTCACCTAGTGTACTATGTTTAGGCACTGGTTTTGATATTCTTTGTGGTGGAGTGATAACTTGCGGGAAGCCTCCCAGAGCCTCTTAGTGTAGGAGTTTGGCTCAAACGGGGAAATATAGGTGTTGTGGTGACATTGGGCACCTATCCCCTCTGTTGCTACCATAGTACTAAGTAGACTATGAACCTTGGTTGTCTGCTAGTTTGGACGGTAACAGACCCTACATATCAAAGTTAACTAGATCGACCTTAACCATGCCTGTAATTTAATAAAGGAATAAAGTATAGTAATAGCCATGATTACAAGTACACTAATGATACATATGAATGGGTCGTGGCCACACATATAAATTACACCAATAATTCAAACAATTCATACTTTCTATGTTTCGAAAAAAGTATAGCTTTCGCTAGAGCTTGAGCTAGGCTTGGACCAAAACCATACTATAATATAGAGAAGGAATTTGTATTTTTCTTTTAATCAAACAAAAAATTAAGAAGATGTAAATGAGCATTTAAAGAAGCATGGATGCTAGTGTCCCATAAGTTGTAGGAAACTCCTGCTCCCCTCTTGTTTCGGTCCCATAAACATTTTGGAAACTAAAACTGCTTCAAGATTGTAGCTTATGGATTTCACAATTTAGCACTCACATACACCTACCCACTAGGGAGATTGCAGTTGTGACCCTCTTCTATGTCGTGTCCATGCATGACCCACCCAGTGATGACATGATACCTCTTTATTGTTCTATGTTGGGCAACCTTCCTTGAGTTCCCCTACCTTGGCCCAAATGTATGACCTATTGGGGATGTCTAGTGCTTAGGTAGGGCCCTTTGTCGCCTTCTGTAACACCCTGTTTCCCCCAGCTTGTAAATATAACTGGACTGGCCAAGAACTGTGGCAAACTCATAATGTGAATACGTGATGTAAATGGACCTTGAGGAAGAGGTCAATGAATGTGAATAACATTTTGAATTTATTGCAGAATTGCTGAAAGGGGATGTGCAGAAAAGAGACCACGATGGCGATGGAGGGCACCTGGAAAAGGGGGCGTTAACTTCCACCAAGAATTAAATACCGTATTTGGACTCCACTGGCCCGGAGAACCAAAAGCGGCTCGCTGGCCCTGAAAATTTAATGCCTTGCAAGCTGACAGATTGATGGCTTAATGAGGAATGGGGAGGTGAACCGCCTATCCGTAGAGTCGTCAGGCCTGATCAGCGCGAGGGTAATCGCGCCACACGCAACCTCGCAAGAGGATAAGGCGTATGGCAGAAGCGATTGGGAGAAAGACGCGAGGGGAACTCTGGCATATTTTACGTAGAGTGAGTGACAGCAGAGAGAGAGGATTGCAACCTTCGCTCCTAGTCACTGGTAGACGGAGAGACGCAGTCTCACGGCATCATGGTCTCAGCTCGGGGGTGGCTAGTGGTAAATCCGCTGGGAATCGCTACACCTACGGTTGGGTGGAAACGATCACCCCTCTCAGTAGTCACACCCACTTCTGAAGTTATTTCTGATAAGTGTTTTGTTCATATTGCATCTTGAAATTCATATGCTGACATATATGCTCATAAACTGTGAAATTGTGAACAGTTACAGTATAAGAATGTATGTGCAGTGTTTTGATAAGTAATGTTAGATATATGCTTATAACAGAAAGACCACGCATGGCTTATGTTGATAAATGAATTAAATTAGGCACGAGTCGAACTAAGTTAGGCTTCCAACCCGTTCTTGGGAAGCTGTTTACCCTTATCTGCCTCCGGAAATGCCCCGGTATAGATCTCTTCACGGAGACTCCCCCCTTAGAAAGGTTCACCAAGAACCCAAAAAAAGGAATTGCACGCGCAAGTCCCAATAACCCTGTATGAGGAGGAATGACCCTCTTAAGGTTCTGAGGTAGCAGTGTAGGGATAAGTAACAAATCGACGAATGAGATCTCGTCGGATGACCCATAGCCATTCACGACCGTTAGATTGACGGAAGTAACAAGGGCGTTACATACCTTGCCCCTTTTTCCCTCTATCTTCGTGAACAACGAGGAAATCGGGATCGTAGATCCCAAGACCTAGGAGAACATTTGGACCATTGATCTTTCCACATCCACGAAGTAGTGGAAGAATGCACAAGGTGGGACAATCTGAGCCGTTGGATCTCATCGAAAATCCCGTCGGCCGTTGGATCGGGTTAAGATGCTCAGAGTTTAGTCTCTAGAGTGTGCGCAGGGAGGACGGATCTAGACTGTTAGATCTTGGTCCAATTACCCGTCAGCCGTCAGATCGGACCGGAGCTGTCCGAGGGCTACCATCGGGAGTCCAGCAATCGGCATATCGGGATTCTCAAGGACAAGAAAATCGAGACACTTCAAGTCTCGAAACGTCGGGAAGATCTGAATCGCCCGTTGAGGATACACGTGGCGGAGATAAAGGTTTGCTATCGAGAGTCGGGACAGGATATCGGGGAAGTCTGAAGTGAAAACCCCGGCAAATTTTGAGCCGTCCGTTTAGGGAGACAGGTGTCCGAAATCCGTAGAGAGTTGGGATATTCGACATCGGGAAATCGGAGTTCCTGAGGCTGTGAGAATGGGAACATCACAAGTCTCGAAATCCCGAAGAAATCAGGACCGTCCATCAGAAGAGGACGCGTGGCAGCAATCGACGTCGTCGGGGAAAGCCCCGACAGGAAGTTGTTGATCGGCGTTTGTGTCATCGGGATATCGGGAATCCTGATGACAATTTGTTTATGAATTTTGGAATCGCGACACTCGAAACCCCGATGGGGGACAAGGCTGCGGTCTTGTGAGATAGAGGTCACGTGGCCTAAAGACTTAACCAGGGAGGCTAAGGCAGCAGAGGAGCGTATCGAGATTCGGGGATCGGTGAACCAAATTGTTGGGACATCACGAGTGTCAAAACCCCGATGAGGAGGTATGGTTGCGGTCACATAGAGGGAGGTCGTATGGACCCAAAAGACTAGCCCAAGGGGACTAGTGGAAGTTGGAGTGCGTCGGGAATCGGAGGATCGCGGATCCAAAGGGCATATGCATTCTGGCATTAGAAAGCCCGAAACCCCGACGAAAAGAAGAATATAAGGCTACGGTCTCGTGAGCACGGTCGTGTGGACCAGGCCATAGCCCGGAGGGTCTAAGGCCGGAAGAGAGCTCGTCGGAGATCGGAGAATCGAGGGCATAGGAACCCTCGACATTAGAAAGGACAAAACCCCGAAAACCTGAAATTGTCATCAGGGGAAGACCACGGTTAGGTGTAGAGAGCCGTATAGGCGAATGAAAGACCCGTTGCTCAGGGTTGGCATTTCGTTGATGCAAGCTTCGGGGATTCTCATTGTTGAGAACTAAACGAAAAAGTTTGATTTAGGTAGTGGGTATGTTACAAAGTGGTATCAGAGCATGGTTACAACACTCGGCCTGATTGGGCTCATGCACGAGTCGTGCATAAACTCCGTTCGAAGCACTCCTACGAGGAGTAACCCCCTAACTTGACTCTCTGGTCCAAGATTAAAAACTTGGAAAGTGAGAACCCGATTGTGTATGCATGTGAAAGAGTTATGAATTTATGCGCAAATTATAAAAAATGAATTTAACTCTTGACTAATAACCATCGTTTGTCTTTTCACTCGAGCGGACGATCAACCACGGGAATCTACAGACGCAGAGTATGGTGACTCACCAAGAGGTGGGAGAAGGCTCCCACAACAGGGACGAAGAGTCTGACGAAAGAAGAGCAATAG
>JASDQU011378656.1:0-21421 GCA_032191745.1 Picea mariana | reverse complement strand
CTTATTAATATTGGCCTTTATTACATGGAATTATATTATTCTACCTATGTGAGGGGTTAGGGAGGTTAGGTACCTAACATGCCCTCCTCCCTGAAGAAAAACCTTGTCTTCAAGGCTTCAGATGAGGGAATTGTTATAGAATGGTGGCCAACTCCCAGGTGACATCTTTTGGAGGGGTATCTTTCCATTGGACGAACACTTCTTGGATGGTGCGCTAATGGAGACAACTCTCTCTCTAGGCTAAGACTGCTTGTGGTGAAACCATATGGAACCTTCTTCATCCAACTCAGGGATACTAGTTTGAGTTTGGTACTTAGTTCCAATCACCTTCTTTAAGCGGGAAACATGAAGAATATGATGGATCTTCGATTGACTGGGCAGAGCTAACTTATAGGCCACCGATCCCACATGATTGACAACTTTATAAGGACCATAAATTTTGGGCGCAATTTTCTGACAGTGTTGATCTTTGAGTGAAGTATTCTTATAAGGTTGTAGTCAAATAAATACCTGGTCCCCTTCAACAAAATGGCTTTTGAAATGACCTTGATCTGTATTGCTTCATGCGATTCTAAGACATGACCAAATTGTCTTTGAGGGCATGAAGAATAGCCTCGCGGACTGTAATATTTGTGTCAACCTCCTAAACCTTCGAGACCCCTAGCATTTAGGAGAGAACTGATGGAGGATTTTGGCCATAGACTGCTTCAAAAGGAGTCATACAAGTAGCTTTATGGTAAGAGGTGTTGTACCACCATTCAGCTAGGGNAACTTCAGTCTGACCATCTGTCTTGGGGTGATAGGTAGTGCTAAGATGCAATTGGGTGCCTTGTAGCTTGAAAAATTATTGCCAAAAATTGCTGGTGAAAATGGGGTCTCTGTCAGAGACAATAGAATTAAGCATGCCATGAAGCTTGAAGATATTATCCATGAATATTTTATCCACTGTGGTGGTTCTAAATGGGTGTTGAATAACAAAAAAATGAGCATATTTGGAGAGACAATCAATGACCACCATGTTATAGAAAGAATTGCCTCATCCTATGCAATCTTGCATAGAGGGCCTTATCCCATTTCCCTATGCAGACTTATCTTCCCTGTTGATAAAATCTAGAGACAAAAATTAATATTTTTCCACGTGTACACATCTTGCACACTATACAACATGCATATACGTAGGCTGCTCCACTACATCCTGCGTACATCAGGATTTGTGCCATAAAATCAAAATTAATTTTCAGATTTCCATGTCACGACAGGAGATCTATGATTCTTGGCCTTCCATATACCGGAAACGTTCTGAATCGGCCCTTCAGTTCCATTTTGAAGGATATAAATAGGCCAATTTCGAGCTATGGAAAAGGCAGAAGGAATTCAACTTTGAGAGAAAAGTTACTCTGGAGAAATTATTACTTCATATTGAGTCTGCATCCCTTTGTCCTTTAAGTCTGAACACAGTGTTTAGCCCCCAATATATTCCCTTATTGATGGAGAAACTCATTGTCTCCCTTCTATGAGATTGCCTTTGGTGGAGGATTGAAGTGGTGGAGGCCTAGCTGGAAGGAACTTAGTCTCTCAGTTCCAAACCATGCTGACATAGAAGTCTGTAATGTTTTCACTTTTGATGATCATTTATTAATAGAAATACACCTTTCTCATCCAATAGATATCTTGAGAATATATGAGTTAATATCCATGGGCGTTTTTGTCGTTTATATTAATGGATTATGCTATCTAATATGCTAACATTTTATATTATCACTATATTCTTTCTTTGCTTGTCTGTTGAGAACTTGTTGCAGGTATAAAGCTTTGGGTCAAAGTGCTCAATGATGGACATCATCGAACATCTGGACGAGGTAGGCCTCTTTCTTATCTCGCTTGCATATTGGTTTATATAGCATGTTTTTTGGATAGAGTTGATTTCTGCATTCATATCCGTCTGTTGTGGTTTACCTTAGCCATAAAGAGTTTTTCCCTCATAACACACCATGATGACTGAATTATTTGCCGATTTAGGTAAGCCTACAATAAAGTCCATAGAAATATATTGCCAAATAGAAGGGGGAATTGAAAGCGGTTGGAGTGTTCCTAGAGCTTTGAAAATTTCTCCCTTGTTACGTTGAAATACCTTGCATTCAACCACAAAGGTAGGCATGTCTTATTTCATACCCTCCCAGAAAAAAGAACATTTCACCCTTTCATAGGTTTTGGTAAATCCTGAATTCCTAGATGTGTGTGAGGCATGAAGTTCAAAAAGCACTCTGGATTTAAGTTGGGATTTCTTGCATAAGTACAAATTACCTTTGTATCGAATCTATTCATTATGCCAAGAGTGCCCTGGAGAAAATAAAGAATTGTGTTGAAATTTTTGGAGCAAGCTAGAAATTTGGGGGTCTTGCAACCATTCCTGACGAACAACTTGGAGCCAATCAGGTACAATGAAGGAGAGGGAAAAAATGGACCCCTTTTCTTCATATTTCCAGGAAAGAGCATCAACCACTACATTTTCCTTTCCATTCTTGTAATTCATCTCATAATCATATCCAAATAGCTTGGTCACCCATTTTTGTTGTGTCAGGGATGAAATTCGTTGTTCCAGAAAATACTTGAGAATTTGATGATCAATTTTGATTTGGAATCGTTGACCCAATAAATAAGGACGCCAAAGATCCACAACTTGCATAATATCTAACATTTCCTTTTCTTAAATGGATTGGCCCAAATGTCGCTCTGAAATTTGTTTTCTAGTGAAGGACAAGGGCCTGCCATCTTGCATGAGGATGGCTCCAATTCCTTTCCTAGAAGCATCACATTCCAATACAAATGTCGTTGTGAAGTTTGGGAGTGTAAGGACAGGGGTCAAGCACATAACATATTTTAAGGCTTGGAAGGCATGATCCATAGCTAAAGTCCAAGTGAAAGAATTCATTTTAAGGAGGGAAGTGAGAGGCGCTGCAATCTTTCCATAATTCTAAACAAACCACGCAATCTCTTAAGAGTTTTAGGGCAAGGCCAATCTTGCATAGATTCAATTTTATTAGGATCCACTTGGACACCATCCTTGCCAAAAATATGACCCGGGTATTCCACTTCTGAGGCACCAAAGGCAAATTTAGAGTTTTTGAGGAAAAGTTGGTGCTTAGAGAGTAGATGGAGAACTTGATTCACATGGGAGAGATGGGATGATTTTTTTTTACTATAGATGATAACATCATCAAAGAAAACTAAGACAAAATAACAGAGAAAAGGATGAAAGACATGATTCATAAGACTTTGGAAAGTGGAAGGAGCATTACACAATCCAAAGGGAATTACCAAGAATTCATAATGACCCTCATGAGTGAGAAATGAAGTTTTGGGAATGTATTCTTCTTTCATACGGATCTAGGGGTAGCCGGAACGTAGATTAAATTTGGTGAAGAATTGAGCACCACTCAATTCATCCAAGAGGTCATCAATGACAGGAATGGGAATTTGTCTTTGATTGTGAGTCTTTTGAGGGTGAAGAAATCAGGACACATGCACCAAGTACCTTCTTTCTCGAGTACCATGACCAAAGGAGAAGAATAGGGGCTAGTACTGGGACGGATAACACCGACTTCTAGTAATTCATGAACAATTTTCTCAATTTCATTCTTCTAGGAAAAGAGATGACGATAAGGCCTAACATTGCGGGGAATATTTCCTGGGATGAGAGGGATGGAATGTTCATGGACGCCACGGGAAGGGGGAAGTTCATTGGGGGTGGTAAAAAAAACTTGGTGGTGGGAGAGGATATATTGGAGGTAGGGATGCACAAAAGGTGTCTCATAAACATGAATGGAATGGAGTTGGGATATAATTTATGGATTACCTTTTTTTAGGAGCTTTTCCATGTGATGGGAACTGATGATCTCAGGGGATCCTACTGTGATGCCTTGGAACTTATACTTTTTTCCCTCCTGTTGGAATTGCATGGTTAAGTCCTTAAAATATATGATAATGGGGCCTAGAGTGCGTAACCATTTAGCACCAAAAACAATGTCAAAACCACCCATGTCTATAGTAAACATATGGGATTTCAAGTGATACTGACCAATTTGGAGTCACACATTTTCACATCATTCCCCACATTTCATGGAACCACCATTGGCAATAATGATTTGAAATTTATTGACGACATGGATGTAACAATTGAATTCTTGGGAAATGCGGCGATGAATAAAGTTATGGGTGCTACCACTGTCCACAAGGATGATGAATTTCCTATTTTTGATGTAACCAATTAATTTGAGAGTCTGGAGAGAAGAGAAGCTGTTAGGATATTTAGACACTTAGGAGTTAGATAAGATCTACTTGGTCTAATGTGTCGTTAGGTAAAAGTGTATTTCTTAGTGTGTTTATTTAGTATGTGCTAGTCCCTAAAGTTTCTCTTGACTATGAGAGGGAAAGATAGAGCATCATAGGTTTATTGCAAAGTGTTTAGAAGGTTTTTATAATTTGGTTTTTTGGATAAGGTCGTTGAAAACTGGCTCAAGGCTATAACATAACATGAAAATCAAGATCAAAACATAGTATATCCCATTGACCGAGTAAAATGTAGTCACATAGATGGATTAAACCAATAAGGAAAAGAGAGGATGAAGCCTTCAATTTGTCAACTTCACATAAATTCGTGTCTCAGAATATCATAAAGAAACAAGAACATCAGATTGAAATCAAAACTTGAAAATAATTCCCACAACAAATTCTTTACTGTATTAATTAACAATCATGAAACAAATGCATTGCAGTCTGAATAATGAATTCAAGCATGAAGAAAGAAAAACAAAGTAGAAAAGAGTGTCTAACCATCCATATGCCTTTGCTATTAAGTGTCAAACAGAACATAAATGCCTTACAAGGAGTTTCACAAAACAAGTCCTCTGGATCTCCAATTTTTCGACCTGAACAGAGTCTTTCATCTATCTACTTAAACTATCCAAAATACCTTAGATCCTAACTTCTAGCATGCTATTAATGACTAGATCTGATTAGCATCTATCTGTTAGGGAGGTTAGCTCAAAAAGAGCATTTACATTCCAAAAATAGATACAACTCAACAACTTAATATCAAATGATTCTGTCATAATACATTCGATCCTACAAAAAGGGATTGTTTTGATCTAGTCATGCATTTTGAAATATTTTCTTTTCACAAGACAAAATAAGTAGATTTTCCCTTGCTCACTGCTAAACATAAAAATTTGAGAATGTGACAAATTCTCCATGAAGCTTTAAGTTATGATAATAGCAGTGGCCTTGGCAGTCTTCTGTTTGAGCTTTGTGGTGAGCACAATGTTATGCCAATAGAATTTAAAGTTTATTTCTCTAATTTCTTTGAGCAATGCCCTTTGCTCTTTTTTCTTCTTCTTAAAACCCCAGATCTTTTCTTGCTGCCTGGGACTCCATTGTTCTACAAGATATTTCTCTTTCTTCAACTGTTTCACCACCTTTTAGAGTTCTTTAATCTTTTCTTTGTCAGTTCTAAACTTGACCTTAAATTCAGGGAACTCATCTGTAGGTACAGGCTCATTCAGATTTATGTCAGCCTTAGGCTCCCTTAATTTAATATGGTACCTAGAAACCAATCCTGAACTATGCTCTTCATCTGAACTAGTTGAATTCATAGCTTCAGGTATGTCTGAGATGTGGTCTGAATCTACAAGATGGCCTTCTTTACTTTCAAGGACCTTACTTATACCTTCAACAAATGTTTTGTCTTGTGACAATCTGGCGATGGCTCTTGTTATAGGTCCTGTAGAGAGTGGGGTAGTTTTCTTCCCTTTATCTGCTAGTTTTTTATGTAATGGGGGTTTTTTTACCCTTTGTTTGATCTTTGTTTCATCATCCTCAGAATGATCTTCTATAACTATGAAATCCTCTTTTTTTATTGAAAGATCAAACATAGCTTTCGACCTCAGCCTGTATTTGTTGGTAGTTCTAGTTGAATTCCTCCGAGGTCTTTTAGGTGCAGGCACATATTTATTTCTTTGTCTTTTAGCTACAACACCTCTCTTACTAGTTTCTGCATCTTTATCCTTGGCTGAAGGTTTAACATCATAGTCTTCATCTGAATCCACTTATATTTTAACATTTGTCTCAGAACAATTTTTAGTTTCTGTATCCAATTTGGGTCTCTTAGCTCTGCTAGTTCTTGTCACCCTGATATCAGACATTTCTTCTTCAATTGGAGTTTGATCAACTGGAACACTCTATTTCAATGTAGCAGCTCTTTTACCCTTTACTCTTTTTTTTTTCTAGGCTATGGATCAGGTTTTAGGGATTGGATCAGCCAGCTCCAGGGTTTCTGAAATTCCCTTGGAGCAGATACGACCAGAGTCTTAATTAAGACATGATGAAATAAACTACTTTTTGTGGTGGCAGGGTGTGACTACACCTTTTTTGACATTTTTTCCAGGCTTTTGAGCAAGAATTAAGGCAAATTTAAAGGGTAATCCCCAATTAGATGCATTAACATTCTAATGTGGTAGATATAAATCATTGAAAATACGCCTTCGCAGGTGATATACCTGTGAATAATGATTAGAGCAGTGTGCCATTCTGGTCTAATCCAGCTATGAGGAACTCTCTTTCTCCAATTCAGGTTTTTCTTATCTGGAAGTAAGAATTGATTTACAAACTATGTAACTACATGCTCTTTCTTCCACCATCGTTCTCCTCCAACCACCAACCTGCACGATTTGGCAATTGTTTGTTCTGTCACTAGAATAAGCAACTTTTCAATCTCCACTTCGAAACCATCGAATTTCTGGGCAAACGCCATAGACACATGTTCGTCATGACCTTGGAAGGTAGTTAGGAATTCAAACCAGCTAGCATCTCTAAATCTTTGCACCATCTGCAGATATGCTTCAAGAATCTCGGTGCCTTCAGGTTCCAATCTGACCACGTGCCTGCTCCTCTTAGGCACCATAAAACCCAATGCTACAACTGGCACTGCTTGGATTCTGAATTTACAACCTGCAATTGTTTAACATGTAACAATTCTTCTGAGAAAAACCTGCGCTCATATTTTAGCAAAATCAGAACGAGAATGGACAAGTTCAAATAATGATCTTAGGAATGGAACAATTTGAAATGAGTCAATTGCAGGTACTAAACAACCCGATCATGTAACGGTTTGAATTATAAAATAATTTGAGGTAAATCGTGGGGCACATGAGAATTCTTAGTCCACGATCTGTGTAATCATAACGAAATTAGGGTGGCAGGTGCATATTCAGGTATGATTATGTTTGTGCTATGGGAATAATGTTATTCCAGCAGCACTATAAATGACTCGAAGAGATTTGAATTTGTGAAATTCAAATAGGCATATGAAGTGACACATCATTTAAAACCATGTCTTAAAACTCCAAACTAAAAGAAATTATCCAAAAAGATTAAATGCAAAACATAGCAAGCTGAAAACAAGGATTAAAATAAAATGAAAGCAGACAACGAAGTGCAGGTAGGAAGGTTTTAGGATTAGGGTGTCTCACTACATCAGAAGAAAAATTAGAAACTAACACTGGATCCTTCTGGGGATGGAGTTTTGATAATAAACTCCAAGAACTGCAGACCAATGCCTTTTCCTTTATTTCAGATTCACTGATCTCCCTGCATCTGTCAGTATTTATTCACAACATAACTGTAAAAACAAGTCCATTAGGTATATGGAGTCTTTATTGAAAGTAAACCTACTGTACAAACTGAAAACCTGATCATTCTTTAGATAAAATAGTGTTTCAAGAACCTCCCATTCACTGGGCTTCCTGAAGTTTCTGTGTCATCCAAATTATGCAGGAGAAAATTGTTATTGTCCATTACCTTGGCTATCTTGAAGGGACCATACCATAGGTTATCGAACTTTCCATGTTTTTCTTTATCCTCTCTCCTTGCATCCCATATTAATACCAAATCCCCCTCATTAAAGATATATTTCTTAGTTCCTTTGTCAAATGTGGCTTTGAATTTTCTCTGGTGATCAACAACTTTCGGATTCATCTGTTCTCTCACCTGTTGAACCTCAATCATTTGAAAAATTCTCCTTTGTAGATCATTAGGTTCTTCTAACTCTTCTTGCAAGAACTTTAAAAATGGTAGGCCTAATTGAGTTGGAATAATAACTTTTGTCCCATATACCATCTTGAAAGGAGAAGTCCCAATAGACTTTTTTTTGCTGATACGATCTGCCCACAGGGAAAACTTTAACTTGGAATCCCATGATTTTTTATTTTCTGCCAGTAGTTTTTTTATAATCCTTATCATAGTTTTATTGGAGGACTCTTCTAACCCATTCCCTTGGGGGTAATAGGGAGTAGAGTAAACCAATTTGATACTGTACTTATTACAGAATTCAATCATGGAATTAGATTTAAAGACTTGTGCATTATCAATGACTAGTTTTTTAGGATAGCCAAACCTGGAAAAAATATATCCTTCAAGAAAGTCCATGATTACCTTGTCTATTGCATTCCGAGTAGGAATTGCTTCGATCCACTTCGTAAATTAATTAGTGGTTGTAAGAATCCATCTGTGATGTCCTGAATATGAAGGATTGATCTCTTCGATGAAATCTAAGCCCCACTATTGGAATTGCACATGGGTGATAATTGGTTTCATAGGCAAAGACATAAGTTTCTTCTTTCCAACAAATTTCTAACAAAGTTCACATGCCCTGACCTAAGAAAAAATATCTGAGAATAGAACTAGCCAGTAATAGCATGCCCTAAGAATATTGAAGGCGGTAGCTTTCAAATGGTGATGGCCTCCACACACACCATGATGTAGATCATGAAAAATTTGTTCATCTTCTTTTTCATCAACACACCTCAACAAAAAACCATTAGGGTCTTTCTAGAATAAGATCTAATCAATAATGTAATACTTTACTGATCTGAATTTTGATTTATCCAACTCTGGGGGAGATTGAAAATTCAACAGAAAAAATACGATATCTTTGTACCATGGTGAAGAAACATACTTGTTGTTTACCTGTGAATTTGTTTCTTCAATATAGAAAGAAGAATCTTGTGCCTTATCTGAAAGATGGTACAACCCAATTGCTTTGAAATTAGATTCTGTCATTAATTTGGAAAGGCCTTGACCTTTTATCAGTTGAGTAGGGTTTATGGTGAGATCATACTCCAGGATTTTTGTTGTCCATTTTCCTCTTTTTCCTTCACAGTCAGGCTGAACCAATATTTTTTTGACTGCCTTGCTTGGGACATAAGTTGTAATCTCAGATTGAAGAACATATACTCTAAATGACTTTAGAGCCTTTACCAGGGCATAAGCCTGTTTTTCCATTATATCATACTTCAATTCAAAGTCTCTAAGGGTTTTTCTAAAGAAGGATATGGGATGCTCATATCCTTGCTCATTTATTTGTAGAAGAACAATAGCTATGGTGTTTTTTGATGCAAAGGAGAAAATCATGAATCCTTTGGAGTAATCTGGACTAATGAGAACAGGGGCCTGAACAAGAGCCTGCTTGATTCTTTCAAAATATTCTTTAGTTTCTAGTATCCACTTAATTTCTGCATCCTTTTTCAACGTGTCAGTGATGTATTTGATAATCTCTGCAAAATTAGGTATAAACCTCCCCAAAAAATTAATTTTACCAATGAAGGACTAAATAGACTTCTTGTTTCTCGGAATATCTATTTGATGGATAGCCTTGACTCTTTCAGGATTTATTTTAATACCTTCAGGGCAAACAATGTGTCCTAAAATATTTCCCTCCTCCATGGAAAAGTGTTATTTTTTAGGATTAATTGATATGCCATACCTTCTGCATTTCTCAAAAGTTTGATTCAAGTGTTGTAAATGTTCTTCATCAGATGCTGAAAATATAGTGATGTCAATGCAATAAATAACCACAAACCTTTCCTTTTCACCAATAAAAGAAATATCCATGGCCCTTTGAAACGTGGCTCCTACATTCATCAATCCAAAGGGCATCTTTTCGTACATAAAAGTACCCCAGGGAGTGGTAAAAGATGTTTTCTTTTTATCTTCATCCACTACTGATATTTGATTATACCCTGAGTATCCATCAAGCATGGATATCCTCTTCGTGCCAACAACTCTCTATAAGATATGATCCATTTTTGGTAATGGATAATTGTCTTTCAAAGAGCACCTGTTCAAATTCCTGAAGTACACACAAAGCCTTATCTCTCCGTTCTTCTTCCTGACAGGAACAAGGTTGGCTACCCATTCTGAGTATCTCAGTGGCACTATGATTTTGGTTTCTAATAATCTTTTCAACTCCTTTTCTATTATTGGTAACAGTAGAGGATTAAATTACCTAGATTTTTTCTTAACAGGTTTAGACCCAGGTTTCAGAGGAATTTTGTGCTGTATGATCTCTGTATCAAACACTTTCAAATCTTCATAAGACCAGAAAAATATATCTGAATATTTCTTCATCAATTCAACATATGATCTTCTTTGTTTCTGTGACATTTTTCTAGATATTTTGACCAACCTGGGATTTGTATCAAGACTGATGTCACAGTCCACTACATGAGTGTCTTCTGTCTGAATAACAATCTTCCTTGAAACATCATTGTGGTCAAACTGTCTCTCTAATGGAACCAAACCTTTAGGCATATGTTTTGTCTTTAGTTCAATGATTTTATGCCCAACAACATTATCTTGAAGGATATCTACAACATGTACCTCTACTTCACCATCTTCATCATTCCGATCTATTGAAATGTTAGAAAACGCTTCAATAGTTTTCAAAAATATTTGAATTTCCTCATCATCTTTAAAGACCTGCCAATGTCTTATATTATCTGGTATTGAGGGTTTGTGTCTGACCTCAACTTCAAACTTCAGATTAGGGAACATTGGAGTTTTGAAATCACTAGCTGCAAGTGCCAAAGAGTCAGCCTGCTGATTTAAATTTATGTACACAAAAGCAATATTGAATTCCAAAAATAAATTATCCACATAATCCCACACCTCATTTCTATATTGTTTCAACCTTTGCTATTTGGTTTGATATATATTTTTGATTTGGTGAATAATTAATTCAGAATCTCCAAAAACAGAAAGTTTATCTATACCCATATCTTTAGCAGCTTTGAAACCTAACAGTAAGGCTTCATACTCACTGATGTTATTGGTGGTGTCAAATTCAAGTTTATATGACATATGAATCAACTCCTTAGTAGGGGAAATGAAGACAATCCCATCTCCAGAACCTTCTTTAGAACATGCTCCATCAAAATACATTTCCAAATAAAGTTATCTTCACTGTCTCCAACTGCAGTTGTTTTCTTCCTAACTGATACTTCTTCCATCTCATCACTCATACGAAAAATACAGGAACCATGATCATCTTCTACAAGGGTTTTTATGATCACTTACCAAATAATCCAGTCTTACTTCTCTGTATAATTTATGCTATTCTCCACCAAAAACAGGTATGGTTGCATAACTAAGATCCATCTGTAGAGTACCACCTACCTTCTTGGCCCAAGATCTTGATAGAAGCATTCCAAATTTTGGTGGTATGTCAGCCACAATAAAATCTAATACCACACTTTTCATAGGTAATTGGGAAAGAGTAACAACCACATCTTTCATAACTCCAAGGCATTTGACTTTCTTGGAGTCAAAAGAATACAGATCATGATACGGTCTAGTAATGTCCAAACCTAATTCTTCCATCACCACCTTAGGCATGACATTATGAGAGGCACCATAATCCATTAGGCAGTTATGCAATATCTTGTCATGGACATTTAGTGAAATGTAGAATGGGGGAGAGGAATCAATTATGTCTTCAATGTGAGGTCCAATAGTTATAGCAAGTTTTTCATCTTCTAGATTGACTGTATCTAAAAAGGTAACTTGAGATGGAGACTGTAGAGCCTTGAGGACAGTCTTTCTAAAGGGCTCTATTTTCTTGAGTTCTAGCAATGACACTGAAATCTTGATTTTGTTGATTTCATGTTCTAAACTGAAAGAAGAAACATTCCTTTCTGGTTCCTTTATATCAACAGTACTAACCTTGGCAGGCTGCTTCAATGGTTGATCAGCCTGAATCTTAGGACTTCCTTTGATGATTCTTGTTTTAACTGGAGTACTGGCCTTCTTTGTGGAAACAGGTGTATCCACTTTAGGTCTATTTGAATCATATCTAAGATTGTACTTCTTCCTTTTAAGTTCCTTTTGGATGATCTCATCTGCATCCCCTTCCTCAAACTGGTTTGAAATCAAAGGATCTTCATAATCCTGCTGTGTCACATGCATAGGAGATGATTTAGAATCATATAGATGAATTGCAGGGTCATATTCTGTATCCTCTTCATCCTCCTGCTCATCTACTATGTTATTCTAAAAAGGAGGAAAAACCTTTTGATCATCTTGATTTTTTCTTTCCCTTGGTAAGATTTGAGGTGCATTGTTTGGCCTCCTGAACTGATTTTGGTTTCTGTATCCACCCTCCTGTGCAGGTCTACTGGGTTGTTTTTGTTCCATATTCAACCTTGCCATCTCAAATGTCATATTTTTCAACATCTTAACCATTTCATCCATCTTAGAATCAGATGTTGTATTAGAAGATGAAGGAAACTCTTCTTTTTTCTGTCTCTATCACTCCTAGACTTCAATTTGTCTGTTGCTAATATGTTTAATTCTACCACGATAGTGTCATCTTGCATCAGGCTGAGGGTAGCAACCCTTATTTCCCTAAGAAACAAGGAAAATTTAGCATCGAAAGCATTGACAAAATTGATTTTATCTGATGTCTCTGAAGGTTTAATATCCTCTGGAATTTTACCGTACATCTGGTTGAATCTTTTGGTAAAATCGGGTATTGATTCACCTTGTTTCCTTTTTAAAGCACAAAATTCAGTGATGTAGTATAAGAAGTCTTTCTTGTCTCCCCATTGTTTAAGAAAGGCATCATCTAAAGCTACAATATCAGCAATTGAATTCGGAAGTAAGCTCCTGAACCACTTTCTTGCTTCACCGTTTAAACTCCGCACAAACAATCTCATCCACACATCTGCATGCTCTACATTAAAATTGTCTGCAAAACTATAAAATGAACTCAAATGCTCTTCAACAGTAACTTCTCCATATCCATTAAATCTAGGCAAGGATCTCATGTAATCATTAGGTGGAAAGGAAAACATGACTTGTGGGAGGATCAAAGGGGCATACCTTGCCGCAACAATTTCATCCATTCTGTCTGTAGCCATATTTGCTATCTTTGGTGTTTGAGTTTTGGGAGTAAGCAAGATTGGTGATATTGGAGGTGAAACTGTCCCTTGTGTATGAAAACTTAACTATACTGTCACTAATTCTTGTTCTTTAGTAGATAGGTATTTCTCTTCTGGACTATGATCAGATGATGGGCCAAGAAACAGAGGATTCTCAAAAGAAAAATAATGTGTTTTAGAATCTTCGGAGGAGAGGGATCCAAGAGATGAAGAGGGTGTTTCTGGTTCACTTTTAATATCTGTGCTATGACCTGTCAAAGTTTCAGTCACATGCAAGGTGTTTGAATATTCTTGTTTATTGAGTTCAGTAAGTAGCTTCCACTAATCTAGATTTAATTCCAAGATAGTTGAAGGGAATGAAACTGTAGCAGGCTCAATAACAGGTTTGACTTCACTTTTAGGAATCACCTCCTCATCTTCTTGGATTTTGGGTATTTCAGAGACTATCCTTGAAAATTTTCTGAAAACAATTTTCCTTTTGAGAGAGAAGACTGTCTAGAAACAACCTTAGTTTTTCTTAGTAACTTTTCAGGATCTAGAACTGCTGCAACAGGCTCAGGATCTGGATTTTTTCTGGTTACCAGTCACTTAGTAGATGATGAAGAAGTTAGAGGAGTTTTAGGTCCTTTACCTTCTCTTTTAGGAGCCAAAATTATCATAGAGGAGTCGCCAGGTGAATAATCATAGTCTTAAATAATGTCCAAATCTCGTTGACCATCAAGATTTGAATCTAATCTTGTCGTTTTCCCAGGGAAGATATCTTCGTTTCTTCGTCCCTGGCAATGACGCCAAAAAATGTTAGTCCCTAAAGTTTCTCTTGATTGTGAGAGGGAAAGCTAGGGCATCATCGGTTTATTGCAAAGTGTTTAGAAGGTTTTTATAATTTGGTTTTTTGGATAAGGTGGTTGAAAACTGGCTCAAGGTTATAACATAACATGAAAATCAAGATCAAAACATAGTATATCCCATTGACTGAGTAAAAGGTAGTCACATAGATGGATTAAACCAATAAGGAAAAGAGAGGATGAAGCCTTCAATTTGTCAACTTCACATAAATTCTTGTCTCGAAATATCATAAAGAAACAAGAAAATCAGCTTGAAATCAAAAATTGAAAATAATTCCCACAACAAATTCTTTACAGTATTAATTAACAATCAAGAAACAAATGCATTGCAGTCTGAATAATGAATTCAATCATGAAGAAAGAAAAACAGAGTAGAAAAGAGTGTCTAACCATCCATATGCCTTTGATATTAAGTGTCAAATAGAACATAAATGCCTTACAAGGAGTTTTAAAAAACAAGTCCTCTGGATCTCCAATTTTTCGACCTGAACAAAGTCTATCATCTGTCTACTTAAACTATCTAGAATACTTCAGATCCTAACTTCTAGCATTCTATTAATGACTAGATATGATTAGCATCTATCTATTAGGGAGGTTATCTTGAAAAGAGCATTTACATTCCAAAAATAGATACAACTCAACAGATTAATATCAAATGATTCTGTCATAATACATTCGATCCTACAAAAAGGGATTGTTTTGATCTAGTCATGCATTTTGAAATATTTTCTTTTCACAAGCCAAAATAAGTAGATTTTCCCTTGCTCAATGCTAAACATCAAAATTTGAGAATGTGCCAAATTCTTCATGAAGCTTTAAGGTATGATAACAACAGTGGCCTTGGAAATCTTCTGTTTGAGATTTGTAGTGAGCACAACATTATGCCAATAGAGTTTAAAGTTTATTTCTCTGATTTCTTTGAAGAATGCCCTTTGCTCTTTTTTCTTCTTCTTAAAACCCTGGATTTTTCTTCAATTGTTTCACCACCTTTCAGAGTTATTTAATACTTTCTTTGTCAGTTTTGACCTTGACCTTAAATTCAGGGAACTCATCTACAGGAGAAGGCTCATTCAGATTTATGTCAGCCTTAGGCTCCCTTAATTTAATCTGGTGCCTAGAAACCAACCCTGAACTGTGCTCTTCATCTGAACTAATTGAATCCATATCTTCAGGTATGTCTGAGATGTGGTATGAATCTACAATATGGCCTTCTATACTTTCAAGTACCTTATACCTTCAACAAATGTTTTGTCTTGCAAAAATTTGGTGGTGGCTCTTGTTACAGGTCCTGTAGAGAGTGGGGCAGTTTGCTTCCCTTTATCTGCTGGTTTTTTATGTAATGGGGGTTTGTTTACCCTTTGTTTGACCTTTGTTTCATCATCCTCAAAATGATTTTCTATAACTATGACATCCTCTTTTTTTATTGAAGGATCAAACATAGCTTTTGACCTCAGTCTATATTTGTTGGTAATTCTGATCGAATTCCTCTTAGGTCTTTTAGGCGTAGGCACATATTTCTTTCTTTGTATTTTAGCTACATCACCTCTCTTACTGGTTTCTGTATATTTATCCTTGGCCGAGGGTTTAACATCATAGTCTTCATCTAAATCCACTTATATTTTAACATTTGTCTCAGAATAATTTTCAGTTTCTGTATACAGTTTGTGTCTCTTAGCTATACTAGTTCTTGTCACCCTGTTATCAGACATTTCTTCTTCAACTGGAACACTCTGTTTCAATGTAGCATATATTTTACCCTTTCCTCTTTTTTGTCTACCAGGATGTGGATCAAGGTTTAGGGATTGGATCAGCCAGCTCCAGGGTTTCTAAACTTCCCTTAGAGAAGATACAACCAGAGTCTTAATTAAGACTTGATGAAATAAACTACTTTTTGCGGTGGCAGGGTGTGACTGCACCTTTTTTTACATTTTTGCGAGGATTTTGTGCAAGAAGTAAGGCAAATTTAAAGGGTAATCCCCATTTAGATGCATTAACATTCTAATGTGGTAGACATAAATCATTGAAAATCTGCCTTCGTAGGTGATATACCTGTGGATAATGATTTAAGCAGTGTGCCATTCTGGTCTAATCTAGCTATGAGGAACTCCCTTTCTCCAATTTAGGTTTTTCTTATCTGGAAGTAAGAAATGATTTACCAACTCTGTAACTACATGCTCTTTCTTCCACCATTGTTCTCCTCCAACC
This sequence comes from Picea mariana, assembly GCA_032191745.1. Taxonomy (NCBI): domain Eukaryota; kingdom Viridiplantae; phylum Streptophyta; class Pinopsida; order Pinales; family Pinaceae; genus Picea; species Picea mariana. The sequence goes on along the minus strand of JASDQU011378656.1, from coordinate 5,100 downwards.
ACCAACCTGCAAGATTTGGGAATTGTTTGTTCTATCACTAGCATAAGCAACTTTTCGATCTCCACTTTGAAACCATCGAATTTCTGGGAAAACACCATAGAGACCTATTCGTCATGACCTTGGAAGGTAGTTACGAATTCAAACCAGCCAACATCTCTAAATCGCTGCGCCATCTGCGGATATGATTCAAGAAGATCGGGGCCTTCTGGTTCCAATCTGACCATGTGCCTGCTCCTCTTAGGTGCCATAAACCCAATGCTACAACTGGCACTGCTCGGATTCTGAATTTACAACCTGCAACTGTTTAACATGTAACAATTCTTCTGAGAAAAACCTGCGCTCATATTTTAGAAAAATCGGAATGAGAATGGACAGGTTCAAATAATGATCTTGGGAATGGAATGATTGGAAATGAGTTAGTTGCGGGTACTGAACAACCCGATCATGTAATGGTTTGAATCATAAAATAATTTGAGGTAAATCGTGGGACACATGCAAATTCTTATTCCACGATCTATGTAATTATAACGAAATCAAGATGGCAGGTGCATAATCAGGCATGATTATGTTTGCACTATGGGAATAATGTTATTCCAATAGCACTATAAATGACTAGAAGAGATTTGAATTTGTGAAATTCAAATAGGCATATGAAGTGACACATCATTTAAATCCATGTCTTACAACTCCAAACTAAAAGAAATAATCCAAAAAGATGAAATGCAAAACATAACAAGCTAAAAACAAGGATTAAAATAAAATGAAAGCAGACAACGAAATGCAGGTAGGAAGGGTTTAGGATTAGGGTGTCTCACTACATCAAAATAAAAATTATAAAATAACAATATGCATTTGTAGTTAGGAAATCCGACGGTCATGATATATTCTCGACATAGAGTGAACTGACAGTTCGTACTCTCCTCAATCTTAACGACCATTGATCTGTGGCTTAATACCTGATTGGTCCATGATCTCTATTTAAAGATCATGGAGGGTCATTTACCAATGATCGATTATGAGAAAATCTCTTGTAAAATCTCTTTGTAATCTTTTTCTTTTGCATTAATAAACTGCTCCAAGTGGCCGCGTTGGTTGGGGCCATGGATGTTTCCTTGTAGGGGTTTTACCACGTGAAAAAATTGGTGTGTTGTTCTTTGATCTAGTTATGTGAGTGTTTATTGAAGGTTTTCGTCCTCTGTTGGAATACCTGTGTTGTAGAACATGGTATCATAGCTTGTTTGAAGATCCGCTCCTATTGTAGATCGGGATTGTGAGGCTGAGTTTCCTCATATCCATTTTCTATCATTTCCATTCATTTATGGGCTAAGAAGACTGCTTCATTGCATCTGGAGCACTTGTTTCATTCAGGAACACTTTTTGTTTCACTCGAAAAGGTTTTTGTTTGCCCAAGATACGACCATTACAGTTAGATCCATAGGTTTTTTCTTAACACACTCTCCAAGGCCATCTTCCACAACAACAACAACAACCCTCCTTCTGAACATTACAATATGTTTTGCTACACCATTTGGTTAAAAGTTTCCTTATTAAGTAAGAGGTCTTGAGTTCAAGTCTCTCTTTTGTTACTTTTTGTGAAAAAGTTCATGGTAACATTGTAAAGTGTATTTCATTTCAAGTATAAAAATGAATCACTATAAGTAGATTTAATATTTTATTTTAGAGTTATTTATTTTGCATGCATCTTTCCTGTTATAAAGTAACTTCATTGTAAAAGTGATCCCCACTTCTCTTTATAAAAGTGGGTCACTTCATAAAGCAACTTACACTATCACATGGTCATTTGGTTACCGTTTATGTATTTTTTTTTAAAAGGACATAACTCTCACATCCGAAGTCTGTTTTCAGTGCTATTGTTTTTAAAACCGCATAAATTTTCGAGCTCTTTCCATTCAGATCATCGGTTTTAGTTTTTAAATCTGTATTATCTGCATATTTAATATGGATTCTACAAGTAATCTCTTACTTACCAGCACCAACTACTTCAAATGGAAATCTCATATGGAGGATTTATTAAGAAGTAAAGGATTGTACTGGATTAACTTGGGAAAGGAAACAACACCCACTGATGTTGATAAGAAATCCAAATGGGATAATAGGAATGACCAAGCATGTGGATTAATCAGAATGTCCATCTCTCTTAATTTAAGGTTCCACCTTCAATCAATTAATAAACACAAAGAAGCTTGGGAAAAGATTGAATCTATGCTTGGTAAACACAATATTATTCGAGCACAACAGTTAGAAAATCAAGTACTAACTTTAAGTCCAAGTGATTTTTCTTGCATTGAAGACTATCTATCTAAGTTTAAAACACTTAGAACTTTATGTGAAGAATGTAAGATAAAGATAGAAGAAGATCGTTGCATCTATCTTATTCTTTCTAATCTAGGTAGTGCATATTCTGTGTTTGTATCTACCTTTTATGCCATGCAAGAGGCTCTAGGGGCAGCTTTTTAAAAACCCAATCTTGAGAACATTTGTGATGCTTTGATTAGAAAGAAAGAGAAGCTAGTATAACTTGGAGTGATCATCATTGCAGGTACCTACAACAAAGCCTTAGTTATCCATCAGAAAGATAAACCCAAGAATCCCAAGAAGCAACATCCTCGCCACCACAAGAAGCAAAAGGGTCCCAAACCCACTCATACATCTTTTTCTCCTAATGGAGAAAAAGGAACAAAATATAAAAATAAGAAGACTAAAAGACATTGAAACTTTGGTGATAAATATGGTCATGATGAGCCCAAATGTTTCAAGAAGATGGAAACTTTAGAAGCAATGATGAAGAAGCACAAAATCAATATTGATTCTACCACTTCTTCTTCTCATGGACATGCACTTTCTGCTTTTGGTTTATCCTTCAATACACCTTCTACTTCTACTTCTGATAAGTGGATTATTGAATCTGAACCATCTTATCATATGGCTAAGGATAGAGACACATTTTCTACTCTAAATGAATGTAACACCAAGAAAATATTTGTTGGTGATGATAGATCTCTTAGTGTTGAAGGATTTGGAACAGTTCAAGTCGAAAATGGTCATTTCAATGATGTATTATGTGTTCCAAGTCTTTCTTGTAACCTTCTATCAGTATATCAAATCACTCATTCAAGTGAAGGTAAAACCGTAGAGTTTTCACCTCACCAAGTTGTAGTCAAGGATCTAAAAGATCCTAAGTATGTTATTGCAACTGGAATTGATGATGATATTACCAGGTTGTACAAGTTTGACAACTTTGGGTCATCATCTTTTTCATCAGTTTTTGTTGCTCATAGTGATGACTTGAGAAAACTTTGGCATGGGCGGTTTGGTCATCTAAACTATCGCTCATTGTAGAAACTATGTAATCAACAGATGGTGACTGGTCTTCCTCTTGTTTCATGCAGAGATGGTGTTTGTGCCAATTGTGTTCTTGGAAAACATCATCGGGATAGTTCTAAAAAACATGCCTCTTGGCACACCTCGGGTCCTTTGCAGCTTGTTCACAGTGATTTGTGTGGTCCACTTTCTTCTCCTTCTTTTTCTGGGTGCAAGTATTTCTTAACTTTCATTGATGACTTTTCCATACATACTTGGGTTTACTTCTTAAAACTTAAGAGAGAATTTTTTGACAAGTTTTTGGCCTACAAGGACCTTGTAGAAAAGCAATTTGGACATCAAATTCAAAGGTTAAGAATAGATAATGGAGGCGAATATGTGAACAATAATTTTACAAGTTACTGCACTAAACAGGGAATCCAAATGTAACACATTGTTCCATATACACCACAACAAAAGGGTGTTGCTGAGAGAAAGAACCACACATTAAAAGAAATGGCTAATTGTATGATCAAATCTAAGGGATTAAGTGTAAAGTATTGGGCGAAAGCCATCAACTGTGCAAATTACATAGTAAATTGAACTCCCACAAAGGCTCTTGAAAATTTAACACTAGAAGAATCTTGGACTAAAATTAAACTAGATGTAAGTCACTTCTATGTATTTAGCAGTATAGCATGGGCTCACATTCCTGATGAGAAAAGGAAAGCATTGTAGCCTAAAAGTGAGAAGTGTATATTTGTTGGTTATTCTGAAGATGTCAAAGGTTATAGAATTATTCAAACACATTGTAATGAAATTATTATTAGAAGAGATGTTAAATTTGATGAAAATATCTTGGTCTGCGATCCTAATTCAACATTTGTGCCTTCTTTGGTATGCAAGACTAATTCAGTGGTTGTGACTTCTTCGGCCTGCGATCCATCTTCAGCGTTTGTTCCTTCCTTTGTTTTGGTTTCTTCTTTAGATGATGATAGTAAGGATGAAAATCCACCTCCACTTGATCACCTTCCTCTAGATGAGTCCTTTGAACCTGAACTAGCACCAGCTCCACCGCTTCCTAGATGGGTCCATTCAACACGAGAAGCAACTGGTGATCTTGTCAGTGATCCTTCAGATCAATGTTGAACATGTTCATAATTCCAACAAGCCTCTTCTCTTTTGGCTCAAGTTTCAAAAACTCATGATTCAGAGACATTTGCAGAAGCTTCAGGTTATCTAGATTGGGATACAACAATGAATGAATAGTATCATTCTTTAATGGAAAATAATACTTGGGATCTTGTACCTCTTTCAAAAGGAAGAAAACTTGTCAAATGTAAATGAGTCTACAAAACTAAGTATGCATCAGATGGAAGTGTTGAAAAAAATAGGGATCAATTAATTGCCAAAGGATTTTCCAAAGTTGGAGGAATTGACTATAATGAAACCTTTGCCCCTGTAGCCAAAATGAATTCCATCTAGCTTGTTCTTTCCCTTGCCTCACATAAATGGGAGGTCCATCAGATGGATGTTAAATATTATTTCTTGCATGGATATTTGAAAGAATAAATCCACATGGAAAAACCTCCTGGCTATGTCCAGAATGACTCTAGCCTTGTTTGTCGCCTTAAGAAATCTCTTTATGGTCTCAAGCAAGATCCCCGAGCTTGGTATGCCAAAATGGGAAACTTTCTTATTGCCAATGGATTCTCTAGATGCCATTCTGATCCTAATGTCTATACCAAGAAAGAAGGAATCCATCTCATAATCCCTGTG
>JASDQU011378649.1:5856-19678 GCA_032191745.1 Picea mariana | reverse complement strand
GCCTAGCGTTTTATGTTGTCCACCCACGAATTGAGAAAGGCGATTGGATTATATGCGTAGCAGGGAAACTCAGAGATTTGCACCAGTTCCTTTGGTGCACATTCTCTTCCTCTAACACCTGGGATTATATGTATAGTACTATATAAATTTAATAAAGTATTATTATTATGTATTAGTGTTGTTATTAATAAAGTGTTGTTAATAATATTAATAATTAACTCATACTAATAAATAATATCCTTGTATACTAATCATAATTGTATTAATTAACCCTACAAACCCTAACTCTAATAATCCTAGGCCAAACCCTAATATCCCTAACCCTAATAACCATTATCTAACCTTAATATATTATTAATACATTTTGTTGACCAAAACTATCCCACATTTTTGTAGATGAAATGTCATATTAACGTGTTGTCTTTAATAGGGTTAAGAAGTATATGACCATTGCTTCTGTTCCGAAAAATGTCTTTCAACATGAGTGCATCAAATTCATGAATTTTGGATCCTGAACGAATTAAATTTATAAACTTATTTTAAAATCCCTCTCTTGAAACTTTTCAATCATGGTCCTATCGATTTAACAATTTTAACCAATTTAATGAATTACTCAAATTCAGTAAAGACCAGTTTAAGAAAAAATATGCCACCCTAACCCTAATAACCTATGCACCTATGCTTGTGAAGGAAGATCTGCTTATGAGGGCGTCTTCTGCAATAGATGCTTGAATTTTATGAAGGACGTGTTGCTAGGTCTGAGTTAGAGATGCGCTTAGGTATAAAAGATCCCTTGGAGAGAATAACGCAGCATATAAAAAAAAGAAACATTTCTACAAGAGGTTGATGCCTTGGCTAGCGTTTTACGTTGTCCACCCACGAATTGAGAAAGTCGACTGGATTATATGCGTAGCAGGGAAACTCAAAGATTTGCACCAGTTCCTTTAGTGCACATTCTCTTCCTCTAACACCCACTTATAGTAAAAAAATGAAAACACAAATCACGCTCTCTCTCTCTCACTTGTCTCAACAAAATGAAATTTGAAAAATATACACAAGAATGAAAGATAACGTAGGAGTCACAAAAACTTCATCAATCATATTAGAGGATTAGCCCTCTTCTTAAACAATCCATGTCATCTTCTACAAATAGTAAATGTCGCTTTATTCTTCTACATTTCTCTACGCAATCAAATTGAAAAGTGAAATTTCCCGCAGCATTTACTGACACCACTGACTATTCACTAAAATAGACATCGCCATTATTTACTTAGACTGGTGAATGATTTATTACAATAAAAGACTGACTAACGCTGACAACAATCATAAAACTAACATAGCATTACTTCTCCTTCTCGCATTGCTTGCTGCAGATGACTTGTACTTTTTTGTGTGCTCTCTAAGGAAGGTTGAAGTCCTTCCTTATTGGTCCAATTCCTACTTGTTTAGATCTGAAAGCGTCCCTGCTTTCATCAGCAACTCAGAAAATCATCGTTGCACTGTCTCTGCTGTCATCCATCTGGATTGAGCTGGAGTTTTTCCTTGTCTTCCTACTAGATAGGAAGCATGTTGTTGGTGTCGGGTGCTCCTGGTCTTACTATCCAGAATTTGATCATGCAATAAAGGAGGTTGAAAATCCGAAATGTTGTCCATTGGGTGTTGGACAATGACCATGTCCTCAAGAAGTGGTGGCTCAAATAGTTTTAAATTGTTGATGTTTAGCACGTCATGAATCCCCAAATGTGGTGGAAGATATAATCGATAAGCATTTTCTCGAATGCAATCCAAAACTTTATATGGTCCATATCGCAATGGGTGCAGCTTATGATGATTCCCTTTGAAGCGTTTCTTTTCCATTTGCAGCGAAACTTTGTCTCCTGGTTGGAATTGCAACATGGTTTTGTGTTTATCATGACGTTACTTTGTGCGCTCTTATGCTGCTTGTAAGGAGTCGATCACTTGCATTTGTCACTGTGCTAAATTTTGAATGAAGTGTTGAGCGGTCTGTTGGTCTCGTTGATGGTGCGATGAACCTGAATGATTCAAATTGAGTGGAAAATAGATGGGTGAAAGTGGTTGGAAGCCCAAGAAAACCTAGAAGGGAGAGAAGCCTGTGGAAGAATATGTAGCTCTGATGTATCTATGCTACAAAATTTGAAGATAAGCATCCCATTGCTTATTTTTTACGAAGGAGGTGCGCAAAGCATGTACCAATGTACGATTGACTGCCTTTGTTTGTCTGTCAGTCTGTGGATGGGATGTCATGTAAAATCGAAGTTGGAAGCCTAGTAAGGACCACATAGTACACCAAAAGGAACTAAGGAATCAAGAGTTGCAATCAGAAATGAGGCTACAAGCCAGGCCAAAATGTGGTCAAACATGTCGAAAGAATAGTTTAGTCGTTTGCATGGAAGAAGTTGCTTTCTAGCAAGGGAGAAAAAGTGCCATCTTGGAGAACCAACAGACCACCACCCAAATTGCATCATGCTTGCAGAAAGTGGTTGGGAGACCACTTAGAAAATCCATAGAAATGGATTCCCATGGGAAAGAGGGGATCGACAAAGGATGATATAGACCATGTTTGTGATTAGATGATTTGCTTTGTGAGTAGAGATCACAAGCTTTGATGAAAATATCGAATTTCTTAGACATAGCAGGCCAATAAAAGTGATGTTGGAGGTGTGGGAGTGTTTTGGCATTTCCTAAGTGACCACCTGTTGGTTTTCCCTCTCCATTTTATCCATTTACCATTACAGATTGACCCTAGTTCATAACCAAGAAGCTTCCCAAGAAAATACCTTAAAGACTATTGGCCCCTCTGGTCACCTACAAGGCAACACAGTACATGGAGTGTGTTGCGCAGTCTCACCCGAGATAGTTCTATGGGTGGTTGCAATACTCGGGTGTTTTCAACCTGAGATTGAGCGAGATCTGTGCTTGTATGTCGCAACCTTTATTTAGTTCATTTAAAATCCTGTTATAACATTTATTCTACGCATGCATGTAAAATACCATATCTACTTAATCACTTCATTTATTCAACATTCAACAACTAATCAAACATAAAGACACATCCATTCAATCCCACAACATAGTGTTGTTGTGGTTCACCCCCTCCTGGGCTACGTCCACAAAGATCTAGCTCTCAGGATTTTATTATGGTTTAGAAATATATCACGTCGTGCGTGTTTACATTATTGGATCTCACTCTCCTCAGTAGGCCCCTCGATCCCTGTGAGGCTAACTAGATCTCACCAAGCTACTCATCCTATGATCTAACACTTGGGATCGAGTCGCTCCCTCCTTCCTTCGCTCACCAACTTAATGATTCGTACAGTTCTTACAATATGCTTCCTCTCTTTTCCCTCTTCTCTCTATTAGCCTCTCTCCTCACAGCCTTCTTCCATCTATCTATATCCCTTCCTCTCTTAAGTACTAATTATTTATATTTTCGGCTCACCATCCATTACAATGTATTACAAAAACCCTAACCCTAGCGTCATTAGGTCTTCCATGCATGTGCGCGTGTTGCTTTTCCTTCCAGCTGCCACTTTCCTCTTGCATGCCTTTCTTCCCAAAATAACATTTATTTCTGATTTGTCCTACTTCCAACACAACCACAGGGGGAATCATGTGCTTCCCTGATGAGGATCAAATGATCCTATGATTGCAGAAGAGACAGTTGATTGAGGCGAGATAGCCATCCCTCCCAAATGGTGTAATCTAGAAATGGTGTCTGATTGATAACTGTGGGTTGTTGTAATGTTGACCATATTTCTTTAAAAGAGGGATCTGCTTCATACATGTATTTCCAACTATCATAGGCTACACATCGAACTACTAAGATATTCATCACTTGTGATGGTGGTCTTCTTAATAAATCAACCATCTTATTCACAATTCCCTTTTTATATTTAATAACCAAGTGAAATTGTTGGATATATGTTGTCCACTTGAGATGTCGTTGTTCCTATATCTCACTCTGTGAGTTGATGAAGATAAGAGGATGATGATCTGTTTGTAGGATGTTCTCTTTGCCTAGAATATAATGGTGTCATTGCTTCAGCACCTGGACCAAGCCATAAAATTCTTTGTCATAAGTATTATAGTTAATCTTTGTGGTCAATATTGTCTATGAATGGTAGGCTATAGGATGACCTCCATGTTTAAGTACAACACCAATCACAAATTGAGAAGCATCCGAATCAATTTCGAATGGTTGGACCAAGTCTGGCATGCAGAGGATTGACGTAGAGCATAAGGCTTGCTTCAATTTTTCAAAGTGGTGTTGCGCATCAAGAGACCATATAAACTTTTCCTTGTTTGTTAACTGATGCAATGGATGAGCCAACTATGAGAAATGGTAGACAAATTTGTGGTAGAAATTGATGCCTCCCATAAATCTTTTAAGAAGATGTGCAGATGTTGGCGTTGGCCATGATGCTACCAATTCCGTAGGACTGTGTCAGCAATGGAACTACCGAATCTATAGGAAATTTGATAGGTGGCACTGCTGAATCCACAGAGGCTATTTCAGGTGTGGCGCTACGGAATCTACAGAGGCTATTTCGGGAGGGAACTACGGAATTGCACATAGTCATTTAGAGGAGGCGTTATGGAATCTGCAGAGTTGTTTTGCAGAGGGCACTATAGAATTGGATACCTAATGCACTACTGAATGGCGCTACAAATTGGCACTTGCAATCAAGGGATTTGAATCATGACTCCTTTGGATGATCGATGATGTGGATAGAAGCGAGGATCACAAGTGGCAGCATGGTGACAACATACAACCCCTAGAAGACACTTAGCAATGGAAAGGAATGTGCCACAAGGGAGACAATGACATTTAATTCTTGTTGGAGTGGTTTCCAACATGGTTCCTATTTTGCAGAAATTTGTTAAGAGATGTTAGCACAGGTGTTAGAATGATAACTATTTTAGAGAATCCTAGGGAAGGAAATCCAGCTTGCACCTCTAGTTGTTCCCTTTCCTTTTTGGTTATAAATACATATTAAAAATGATTAATAGGGTTCGAATGGTTGAGTTGGGCTCCCTAATTGTAATACTTTTGACTAAGTAGATTGTTCTCTCGTTATGTACTGGACTTGAGAATTTTTTATTAATAGAAGTAAGTTCCTCTTTATATCATCTTGTTGCCTCTTATGCTGAAGTATTCATGATTGGATGATCCACATGAGATTTTTATAGTTTTGTTATGATGAACGTTTGATTATAATATTGCTATGATGTTCTTCAGTGTTCTTTAACTTTGAATTCAAGAAGTTCTTGTGTTTGAGTTTTTCCTCCTTGGGCTACTTTAAGACCTGATGTCAATAGAAGACCTTTACACCTCCCCTCACTAAATCATCTTCCTATTCACTTTTACTCCCATTCACTAACTGAAGCTAATCAAGACCTCATTTGCTTGTGCATGCTAGCCCAAATTTCTGAGTTAAAACATTATTATTCTGAGTCATGTACATTTGACCTTTAATCACTCATTTACATTTACACATATTTTGATGGGTATTGGGCTTATCCTCTTTGCAATTTGAGGGTGATTCTTAGTGCTAAATTTCTTGGCGTCGTTTTCGAGGAACAAATTGAAGACATTTCCTTGGGATTGAACGGCAAAGCTTATTGATGTTGAAGGTGCATTAGAATTCAGTACATTGAAGATTGCAGCTTGCACCTGGCAACTCCATTGTTTCATTTGTGGATCCCAAAGGCATACACACACAGTCCACTCCACATTTACCTCTGGTAACACCTAAAGCTGACCCAAATAAGATTCTCAGAAAAGGAAAGGCCTCTCAAGAAGGTTTTTCAGCTCCTATACCAGGTACTTATGGTCACTCGTATGATTCTACTTTTAAAACGCCAGTAGCCATATCTAACCCTCTTATTTTACCTTCTACTGAAGTTTCTAGAAGTTTAAATTTTGAAAATTTCCCTGTTGAATATTCATCTTTTATCCCTCAAGTCAAAGAAGAAAGTTTTGAAACCCTTGTTTCCCCTGACATTATAAAGTGGTTCAGACTTGAGAGTCTTGAATATTTCCCTACTTTGGGTTTTCCTACTCCTCCTATCAAAGCGACTGAGGCTAAAAAAGAGGAAACCTCTTCTCCCTTGGACCCTATTTCATTTTCCCCAAAGGGTCAAACTCTTCCTCTAAAATCTGAGACTTCTCTATCCTCATCCAAGTCTCCTCTTTCCCCTCAAACCCAAACTGTAGTTGCAACTGTCAAAGCTCCATCTCCCCCTTGTTCTCCTACAGTTCGTAATCCAATGACAGGTTCTAATGCTCCTAGAAATAGGATGGATGCCATAGTGGCTTCTAGGTATGACCCTCTTATCTTACCTCATCCTATGAATGCTCTCCCTGCTAGAGAATACCTTAAGTACATGCCCAAGTTCACAGGGGAGGAAGACATAACTGTTAAAGAACACCTTGCTGCATTTTATAGTTATGCAGACAATCTTAACATTGAGAATGAAGATGTATGTATGAGAGTATTTGTACAGAGCCTTGATGGTGAGGCTAGGAAATTGTTTAGGGGTTTGACTCCTAGATCTATTGCTGGGATTGAAGATTTAGATAATGCTTTCTTGAGATAATGGGGGGATAAAAAAGATTTTCTTTATTATATCACATAATTTGGATCCCTTAAGAGGAAAGAGGGAGAATTTGTTTCTGACTTCTCCAAGAGATTCAATAAAATGTACAACAAGATTCCTACTGAAATAAAGCCTACAGAAACCTCTGCCAAGATCACCTATGCCAATGCTTTTGCCCCTGAGTTTTTCATTCTAGTGAGAGAAATAAGATCTACCTCCTTAGCTCATATGCAAGATGCAGCCTTAAAAGTAGAATCTAACATAGTGGCAGCTGAAAAACTTAGGGGAAAATCTGATAGGGACAAGAGAAAAAGTAGATATGAAGCCTCAACCTATGATTCCTCTATTGTCCATCCTCAAGTTGATGAACTTACAAAATTGGTAAAATCACTTTATGTTGAAATGGAGAAGTTAAAACTTAAAGGAAAATAGACCTATAGGAACACACAGAAAGCTAATAATAGAGGTAACTTCAGAAGACCAGATAATTCCTCTCAGGTCCTCCAAAGAGATCCAAGAAATAGAGACAGGGATGATCAAAAAATTCAAACCCCTCTCCAAAACAACCTTGTTGCTGATGAAGAAGGAGAGGATGAAGAAACTGATCTTGAAATCCATTTCCTTGGTGACACCTCTTCATCCCCTCATTTAACCCAATCTGCATATGAGGAATCTCTCATGGATAGTAAAATAAATGAATTAAGTAAGGGAGAAAAAACAAAATAAAATCCTAATAGATACAACCTGAGGTCCAAAAAGAAAGAGGAAAAGACTGACACTTTTGGTCAGCCCACTAAAATAGAAAATTATGCTAATATTGTGGCAGTTGGCAACAACGAGAAATATGCAGAAATCCCTCAATCATTGGTTAAGAATCCTACCCCAAAAGTTAAGAAGATTCTGAAATCTCCATCTTCCTTCAGCTTTGAAAGTGAGATTCAAAAAATCAAAATCCCTGTACCTTTTTTGGAGCTGATAAAAAATGAGGAATTCAAAAGATATATTTCCAAAATGTTGCAGCCCGAACCTTCCTCCAATTCCACTGATTCATTCAACCTTCAAGATGAAAAAACAACATTCCTCCTAGGACCTTTGATAGAATATAGAGATGATTCATCCGCTCCCTTCTATACATTATTGAACATTCATGATAAAGTACTTCAGTACAACTACTTGATGGACTCAGGGGCATCTCACAATCTCATGCCAAAAAAATTCATGGATGATCTTGGTTGGAAATTACAAAAACATACCATGACTTATACTCTTTTGACTCTAGGAAAGTGAAGTGTCTTGGGGTTATCAAAGATCTAGTTGTGACCTTGTTTCAGTTTCCCATGAAAAGTGTGGTCATGGATATTGTGGTGGTTGATGTTCCCCCTAAGTTTGGTATGCTCTTGTCAAGATATTCGATACAAAGACTAGGGGGAACCTTGCAGATGGACCTTACATATGCCACCATTCCTATGTTTGGGGGAGAACATAGAAGGATTTACAGGGAGGCTCAGTTAGCCTACATCATCAGTGATCAAGAAAACCTCACCAACCATCCTATTTTTGCACTTGATACTGACTTAGGATCAAGTATATTGCATATCATTGATGCTCCTCAACCTCCTCTTGAAATCAGAAACATTTCATTACCTTTTTGTGAAGATTCTCCTCCAAATACCTCTGTTTGGAAGATGTTTTTTGATGGAGCCTCTTCTAAGGAAGGTGTTGGTGTTGGAGTAGTATTTTTTTCCCCTACTCAAGAGATCATATCTTTTTCCTACAAGCTCAAATTTGAAACTACAAACAATGTGGCAGAATATGAAGCTCTTGTTTTGGGTTTGAGGGCTGCCAAAGACACGGGGATTGAAGAGGTAGCAGTGTTTAGAAATTTTGAATTAATTTTCCATCAAATCAAAAATATGTATCAATCTAAACATCCCAGGATAAGGACTTACAGAAATGAAGTTTAGGATCTTGTTGACAGTTTCTTCTTAGTTTTTAATATCTCATTTGTTCCAAGAGAGGAGAACATCATGGTAGATTCTTTGGTTGTTTCAGCAAGTAATTTCAAAGTCCCTTTGCCACCTAAACTCAAATATGATGTAGAAGTGAAGTATAGACCCTCTATACCTGACAATGTCAAACATTGGAAGGTTTTTGAGGATGATATTGAGATTAAAATATTTCTTGAGACTGTGGATGAGTTTTCTGCCTTACATATTGATCAAGATCGTGATACTGAAAATAGCCCTCATGCTGATGTTTTTCTAAATAAAATTGCTAACCATCATATTGTTCAGTTGCCTAGTAACCATATTCCAAAAGGACTAGTTCATTTGGAGAGATTGTTCGACAAAAATATTGTTTCTCTAAAGGTTAAAGGTTCAACTGAAAATGTTGATGTGATGGAATGTAATGTGGGTATAGAGGATGATCCAAAATATGTCAAGTTGTCTAGAAACTTGTCAAAGGAACAAAGGGATGGATATGATAAGATTTTAAAAGAGTTTGTTGATGTGTTTTCCTGGACATATGAAGATTTGAGAACATACGACACAAACATCATTGAACATAAGATCCCTTTGAAAGAAGAAACCAAGCCATTTAGGCAGAAACTTAGACAAATAAATCCTATGCTGCTACCTATTATGCAAAAAGAGGTAAAAAAGATTTTGGATGCCAAGATTATCATTATTTTGAGATACTCTGAATGGGTGGCTAACTTAGTCCCAGTGAGAAATAAGAATGGGGAAATCAGACTTTGTGTCAATTTCAGCAATTTGAATAGAAGCTCCAAGAAATATAATTACCCCTTACCAAAGATGGAGCACATATTGTAGAGGGTGACGGGTTCATCTAGGATGTCTATGATTGATGGATTTTCTGGCTACAATCATATCTTTGTCTTTCCTGAAGATAGAGACAAGACAACATTCACTACTCCTTGGGGCACATTTATGTATGCTAAAATTCCCTTCGGATTGATGAATGCAGGAGCGACCTTTCAGCGAGCCATGTCCATTGCCTTTATTGAAGAGAAGGAAAAGTTTGCAGTCATATATTTAGATGAAATTACAGTGTTCTCACAATCTGATAAAGAACATTATCATCATTTGAAAAGGGTCTTCTTGAAGTGCAGAAATTTTGGTCTCTCTCTCAATCCTAAAAATGCATTGTTTGCTATGAAGGAGGGGAAATTATTGGGGCACATTGTATCAGATGAAGAGGTAAGAATTGATTCAAGAATATTAGAAGCCATCCAAACCTTGTCTCTCCCTAGATCCAAGAAAGAAGTTCAATTTTTCTTGGGGAAAATCAATTTTTTAAGAAGGTTCATTTCAAATTTTGTTGAATTGGTAAAGTACATTACAGCCATGATGAGGAAAGGAAATGAAGTCAAATGGACTACTGAGTCTCGAAATTCTTTTGATAAAATCAAAAAGGATTTGACTGAAGCACCTATGCTTATCAACCCTAACTACTCCAAGTATTTTCTGATATTTTATTTTGCTTCATTTGACACAGTAGCTGTTGTTTTATTGCAGAAAAATGCAAAAGGGTTAGAGCAACCTATTTCCTTTTTCAGCAGGGCATTGAGGGATGCATAAATAAAATATGACATCATGAAAAAGTAGGCTTATGCTTTGGTCAAATCCCTCAAAGCTTTCAGAGTATATGTGATTCATTCAAAAATTTTTGCATATGTCCCTTCAGCCTCAGTGAAAGAGATACTTATTTAGCCCGACATAAATGGGAGGAGGAGCAAATAGATTGCCACAATTTTGGAATTTGATCTTGAAATAAAGCCCACTAAATTGGTTAAAGGCCAAGGTTTAGATAGGTTGTTAGTTGAATCAAATTTCACAGCTTTGGGGGTTAATTTCATAAATATTAGCTCACGAAATCAGCGAGTTGAGTTGTCTGATAAAGATTCTAAGGTCAGCCCCAAATTGGCAGAATGCACTTGGTACAAGGACATCATATGTTTTCTACAGAAGTTGCAGCCTCCTGATGGTTTGGAAAGGAACAAGGTAAGAGATTTGAAGCTCAAAGCAATCAGATATTGTCTTATTGACCAAGTCTTTTATTGGAAATATCCTCTAGGAGTGCTTTTGAGATGTCTTGATCCACAAGAGACCCAAAAGGTTATGTTTGATTTTCATGACAATTTATGTGGGGGCCATCACTTCTGGAGAGCCACGAACTATAAAATCCTTAGAGTTGGGTATTTTTGGCCTAGCCTTTTTATTGGCGTTTGTACAAAGATTAGAGCTTGTGTCAAGTGCCAAAAGTTTTCTGGAAAGCAGCAGCTCAAATCTTTTCCATTGAAGCCTGTGGTAGCTTCAGGACCTTTTTAGCAGTGGGGCATAGACTTCATTGGGGAAATTCATCCTGCTTCAAGTGGTCAGCATAGGTGGATTTTGACTACCACTGATTACTTCACCAAGTGGATAGAAGCCATCCCTACAAGGAATTCCTCCCACAAGGTAATCATTGGTTTTGTTGAGGATATCATGTCAAGATTTGGTTGTCCGAGACTAATTGTTACTGATAATGTTGCATCTTTCAAGGCTGAACCATTGATCAAGTTTTGTGAACAGTATGGGATTACATTGGTTCATTCTACCCCTTACTACCAGGGATGATTTTAGGGGCTAAATTTCGCTCATGGTCTAATTTTCCATGGTTTTTCCAAAAACGAGATTTGCTATTTTAAAAATGATTCGCCCAAATTCTATAAGATAAAATTATTTTACCTTAAAAATCGCCAAAAATTTATAAAAAACTATATAAAATACTCATAAATTTGAATATTTTTAAAAAAATATAGCCAAACATTTATAGTTGACATATGAAGGATTAGTAAGATTCGCCAAGGTTTCTACATTTTAAAATAAATTTCCATCCTCAAAATCATCCATGATTACTACCCCCAAGGGAATGGACTGGCAGAATCCTCTAACAAGATCCTTATAAAGGTCATCAAGAGATTGTTAGAAGACAACAAGAAAGCATGGGACTCAAAGCTGAAATTTGCTTTGTGGGTTGATAGAGTTACAATAAAGAGATCACTTGGTGTTTCTCCTTCCAGCTTGTGTATGGAGTTGAGGCTATCTTTCCTACTCAACTTTCCTTTCTCATGGAAAAATTCTTCCAGGACTACCAAGGAGAACCTAATGATATGGTCAGAAGAATACACCAGCTGGTATAAGTGCAGCAGACTAGGGAGCAACTACTGGACAAAGCACAGAACCATCAACAAAAGATAAAGAAAGCCTTTGACAAGAAGGTAAGAAAAGAATATTTTCAATTGGGAGATCTAGTTCTCAAGTGGGATGCACCCAAGAAAGACAAAGGCAAGCACGATAAATTTGAAGCCTTGTGGATTGGTCCCTTCACAATTTCTGAGGTATTTTAAAATAACACTTATAAGTTGCAGAATTTGGAGGATTCCGAAGTTTTTGGCGGCCCTGTCAATGGGCACTTTCTAAAAAAAAAGTATTTTTCTCAAGCCATGAGTGGCTTTCCATTTCATTCTAAATATCATTTTTGTTTTATTTCTAATTGAATAAGTGACCCCATATCCCTAGGATAAGGCACTGAAACTGCTTGTTCTTGGCAGCTCACAGGGAGCATGCCATCCCCTGTGGAGCCAATGTTATCACATGAAATTGCCTTGGGTCTTTTATCCCTTAGGTTTAATTTTTTAGCCTTTAGAATTTAGGTTTGCTTTATTTTTCTTTGTGTGATTTGCTTAGGTTAGCTTGAACAAATAAAGACTTGTGCTTTTGGCTCACTTTTGGCTCACACATAGATTTTTAAGCCTAGGTTCATTCTATGGTTTATGATTTCGACTCACCTCTTGACTTGACATCAAGCATAACACATCCCATGATATTTATGACTTGACACATCACTCCATCCACTCATACCCTTTATCATTTCCATGTTGTCCCTATGTCCGTTAAAGGGGGGGTCAAATCAAATTTTTGAAAAAGGCATTGCCAACTCACTAGGAGTTTCTATAGTGCACCTTTTTCCTTTGACCTTTGCCATAATTTGTCATAATAAGCTGAGGTCATGATTTACCTTGTTTTCAGCGTCCTTATTCGTTAAAAGAGAATATGAATATATGGTCGTTTATAAGGCTTGCTAACATTTTAAGCATTTGAATTTTCTTTCAAGCTTGGCACTGCTGAAATCACTAGTTCAGACCAGTTGCAGACTGCGCTACAGGATCAACTGTCAAAGCTAAATTGGAGGTTGAAGTGGATGTAGCAGTTTCTTATCTAGTTGTAGATCCTCCATTCTCTATCACATCTCCAGGTATTTTTTGAGCTCTCTCCATTGCATAGCAAAGTATTGAGATACCTCCTGCCTCAACTTTGGGTAGCACCCGACACTGCAGACTACTTCCTCCCTCATTCATTTGCATCTGCAGCTTTTCTCCCACAGACTTTGCAGCCATTGTCACCTAGATTTCATCTATTCTAGAGATCATTTCGTTCTGCTTCAAAATCTTGAGTATCCGTTCAGTCACTTGGCCCTTCTGTGCATACAGCGCTACTGAAAGTCACTACTAAAACTACGCTACATATCCCCTGTTTCCATGCATTGTGTTTTATTTCGATTGGTCAGTTCTACCTTTTGTATTCAAAGACCCCTACATTAGCCTTTTTTAGTCATTGTATCATCATTCATTCAACTGAATATATGTTGGCAGTAGGGGAATTGCATTCCCTACCTTTCCAAAATTTTGATGACCATGGTGTGGTGACATAAATTTGAGCAGTGCATCCCTGCCTTCCTTAACTTAGAGTCTCTTTATTTCAATTTTAAAGAAAAATCCATCAAAGCAGTCTACTGTTAATTCAAGGTGAGTTAGAGGAAAATTGTGAGAGAGAGCACCCATTAGCCACTGTCATTTCTCATTAAGCTTTGCCTCTGTTTTTTTCCTTATCCCTCACTACACCACAATATTTGATCCCCTGTCTTTACCCATGGAGACACCTCAAAAGAAGAAATCTCACAAGGGAGGAAGTTTGGTCAGGACTGAACCGTCTGACATGCACCTGTTTGATGTTGAACCAATGATCAGGGAGGTTTTTCAAAGGGTTGGGTGCCTCTCTTTTTTCCAAAAGATGCAGACGGGACACCCTGAAGTAGAAATGCAGTTTGCATTACATTTTGATGGAATTTAGACTAA
>JASDQU011378648.1:0-24200 GCA_032191745.1 Picea mariana | reverse complement strand
GTAATTCAACAACATCAACTTCAGTGAAGGGAGCCTTTCACTCATGTGGGATAAGAGGAAGGGAAAACCCAATTATGATTAGAAGAATGATGTTTTATGGCTTGTCCCTTACATAGTCAAGAAGAAGTCTAACAAGGGAAGCTACTACTTGTCTGTCATGGATGGGAGAAATATCTCATTACCAGTTGATGGGTCTCTTCTTCGACCCTATGTTCAAGGAACCTGACTTTTTCAGGGCCCATGCCCTAGGTAAGTAGGTAGGTCATCTTGCTTTATTGCATTTGCATTTTTCTTTCTCACAATAGTTTAGTTGCATGTCATTTTCACTTTTCATTTTTCTCTACTTGCATTTTTTTTGCATCAATGATTTATATCATTTTCTTTCATCATAATACATGTTAGATTAGAAATTTTGGAAAATTGCAAAATTTTATTTTCTAAGATTAGTTGTAAATTTTGATTTTTGAGATTTTGATTATATGAACAAAGGATGAACGTGCCATCCTAGATTCCCAAACATGTTTATATGTTTCAGTGTGTGTACACACAAGTATTACCAAGAGATGTTGTGGTTCTCATGCACTCTATGGTGAGCACATGTTCTCAAGTAGGAGCCACATGTTACCCCCCATTTCTAGGGGTAACTAAGGAGATGATGTCTCAAGTCCCTCAGGTTGAAAACATGGAGTACCGAGAGACAAACTAGTAGGAAGAGCCCCGCATCACACCATCCATAACCATGAGATCGATGGTTTCACCATTCACCACACTAGCTTGGATCACAAATGAAAACAAGTCTTGCTCCATGAGGTAACAAGCCCAGTGTTTTGGTAAGTGTCATATTAATAAATCAATCATTTGAATATGTTGTAAAGGATTCTTCCTTGATTTTCTTGGAAATTATGCTCTTTTCCCTATTTCACTTTGGTGGTTGACATTGTGCCCTAGTAAGTGGTCACCCTCGGGGAAAGGGTTGCTATTGGGGGGTCTCCTTGATGAGTCATCATACCACTCCCACACATACTTTCCACTTTCCATGCTTCTTTCCCTTCATTTCCTCATATTTTGGGTTTTCGAGCCACATTGACCCAAGAAGGGCTTGTACCTCTTTTCATGGGAAGAAGGGGTTGAAGGCCCAGAGGCTTGTAGCTGGAAAAAAGATAAAATCCAATTATAAACTTTCCATATGCTTGGCCAAGGATCCCAAGAACAATGAAATGTTTCTCTCAAAAAATTGAGGGACCTGTAAAATAAATAACTAATTGAACATGACAACCAAGGTAGATCATGTGTGGGAAATGTTTTTCATGCTTTGGTAGAAGTCCCACACATCGTCTTCAACTTGGGGAAGCACAGTGTGACCAGGGTAGAGTTAAGGTGAGAAATGTCTTCCATGCTTAGGTATAAGTCCCACTTTAGCTTCAACCTGGGAACACTCTAATAAATTAAATGGAAAAAGAGCTTGGAAAATTCATGCATCGTGGATGAAGGGCAACATACCCTCTACAAAGGCACTCATAAATGAGACAATATGATTCCTTGTATGTCAAGAAAATCCCATGCCCAAAATTATTACCCATATCCACCTCATACTCTTCACGTTACTTAGAGAGGGTCCACCTATGAAACACTCCTTAACATAGGAAATGATTCACCCAATAGGTTTCCATGACAACCCTCCCATACCTAAATTTTGCAAGTTGCATAAGATATTTTAGAATTTATTTATTTTGAGAGGGGGGACTTGATTCACATGTCTGGGTGGTTATTTTATTATATATATCTTACTTTACATGATGTTTGTGACTTGTGAGCCCTTGGAGGGTGAATTTGCTTGTCTTTGCAGGGCCTTGATAGGTGGAAATCATTTTATGAAGGCACAAGGTCACTTCGACCTTCACTTGGGGATTGAAGCCTCCCTAATTGTATTTTACCCTAAGTAATGTAGACAAAAAAATTTAGCAAGACCTCTTATAATTAGAGGCTTGCTAATTTCATTTAGACATATCATAACACTTGGGAATTACATTCTTGTGGCTGAAATTTTTTCCCTCTTTGGGAAAATCACATGTCTCTATCTCTTGTGCAAATTTTGGATGCTAGTTACTTGTCTTGTGGAAGGAAGTGGTGCACTATCTCTTGGATGCTTAGCTCTTGTATGTATGGTGGAATATTCTTGGTAGATAAGGGTTTTACTTGCTATCTTTTGAAATTGGTAAGGAATTTCTGCATATTGTTAGTATTTCTTCGTGTTTCATGGTTGTTCTTCTCTAAACCCTTGGAGGAGTATAAGGGCATACACCTGTTGGGTATGTGTTATATTTATTTGCATGTGTGTGTGTGGGCACGTCAGATATGACAACTGCATCTGACGATCCCTCGCACTAGTGATATGTTTGTGCCATGTGCGTCGAGTGCTTTCCTAGGGGGGTCCCAGGGGGGGGCAGGTATGCCCCTCCTGGTTACACGTAACGTTCAGGGTAGCGCCTCAATTTTTTTTTTTTGGTTGTTTTTTCTATTTTTAGCAGTTTTGTAAATTAATCCCATATTAAGGGATTAGGGTTTTGGTATCTATAGAATACCTAAAAACATTTTATATATTGTATGGTGAATGATGAAATTTGATATAATGAATATAAGAAAGGTTTTCCTGGTTGAGGGTTTCCAATATAAAATCTCTGTGTACTCTGTGTATGAGCCATTGATTAATTTTTATCTTGCTTAAGAATCTATATCCATTGCTTTACTTCACAGGTTTAAAACTTACAACACCCTCCACAAATTCTATCAGTATTGTTAAGTGGATAAGCTATTGCAAAGGTTGTTAGGAGGAGTAAAAGGGATCATTCCCTCCTACATTGACCTTTGCTAGGTTTTCCATGCTCTAGGAATTAAAAGGGATTACACCCATAGAGAAGTTGCAAACCCTATATCTTAAACAAGAGACTCCATAACCCAATTCATAAGGAATCTGTCTACTTTTGCATTGGTGAAATAAAATCATTGCATTTGAATATATGAAAAATAGAGATTTCGTGATTATCTAAATTGGAATTTTTTCTTCATGCTTTTGGCTTTATTGAGCCACTAGGGTGTCTATATTAGCCTGGTAATTATCTTGTTGTAATAAAATTAATGCTACATCCATTAGGGATGCAGAAAAACACTTAAAAAACTCTCGCATTACTCACTAGTCTACCATTGAAATTTGCTTGTAAGCTGCAATATTTAATCTACTTTCCATTGGCTATCTTTTGGGTGGATTGTTTGCTGATTTTAGTGGTTATATTTTGTTGTTGTAGCAATTGTTTGCTACATCCACTTGGTTGCTACAATAATTTACTAATAACACCTAAAAATAAACCCTAATTTCCATTAAAGTCTTTTGTTATTTAGTGGAAGTTAAACTAGACATTGCTAGTTTAGTTTCTAATATCTTTTACTTGACTTTTGGAAACATGTTTTGCATACATTTGATAGTTTACTTTTCTGATATAAATCTGCTATACTGCTTCAATTTAGGACATCAATCTTTCCTTGTTTTTCCCCTTGGTTATTTGGCTTGTATCTCAATCAATCGCCTTGTCTCGGGCAGGTTTAGCATTGTCTTGTAGGTGCACAACACCTTGGCAACTACCCTTCACCAACAAGACTCTTTTCCAAGTCCCTTTCCACTTCCAAACTTGACCTATAGGGTTTTCATTGGGCTACCACTTTCTATCTCAATTCCCCTAGGGTCATCGGGATTCCCCCCTTCTAGTGACTCATCATCACTAAAGCGAGGGGAGTATCTATGTAAGGTGATAGTGGGTAGCTACTCACATAGTTGACTCACTCTTTTGGATTGGTTCAGGCTTTGACCAACCTACAATTTGTGCGATAACAGGTAGAAACACTCATTTTTCCTCAATTGTGTGGTGTGTATAGTACATCATTTTTGGTGTGGAAAAGTGTGTGTGTGTGTGTGTGTGTGTGTGTGTGTAAGTGTAAGTGTATATATATATATATATATATTCAAGTTGCAACACATCCAATAGGTTCCATCTATGTCTTTATGGGGCATGTCCCATAGGTATGAACCCGACCTTGATTGTGATAAAGACACCAAATGAAATTAGGAGTGATAAAAACATGAAAAGATAATGACTCATATTATCACTTTCCACATTTTCCAATGATAACAACAAATGTGGAGGAAGCAGTTTAAATTTATCATCCTCATTTTCTAGTCTTCAATGAGATAGAACATCATCCTTGTACACTCTACAATTTGAATAAATTGTGTTAATTAACGCATCTAAAAGTGGATTTATTGAAATTCCACTCTCATAAACAAGATCACCATGCATATCAAGTTGTGGGTTTTCAATCTCCATCGAATACTTATTAGGGATGTAATGCTAAGTTGTTATCCCATTTGTACAAATGGTAGGGAGAAATGACTAAAACCTCATATCCTATTCCCATGTGTTAGCATACCTATGAGTGACAAGCCCAACTTTGTTCCTACACTTTATTTAACATGCAGCCTTGGAATTGAAGTCTACCTTGTCCATCTTATCATGAATAATTCTCAAATACTCCTTTGAATATTGCATATACATAGTTTTGTGTGCATAGAACATATATTTTCCTCACACCAACACCTTTTATGTTTTATTTAGATTGCACATTTTCTTCCAACTCATGTGTATTTGTTTCTTCATCTATGCTTTCAATGTGATACTTTCACCACATTTACTAAAGTTAGTGTTCTTTGAAAATGCCACATCTCTAAAATGAGTATTTCACATCTTTATCATTATTGGTTGGTTGTGATATTTATGGGTAATTGAGATTTCTAATGCCCTAATTGATATATTTTAGTCCAGATATTTGCATACAAGTCAAACACAATAATATCAAAGGAGTAGAAACGGCATTTTCTTCAACTTATGTGTTTGGTTTGGTGAGAAATCTAAGATATCCATTACAACTCCATGTAATATTTCTTTGGTCGCCACTATATGTCTACACACTTGTCATGTCTCGGTGTTATCATGAATGGTTTTCTTATGCCTTTGTCCAACTGCATGTTGGTATCTATAGGATTTGAACTGAGGAATCTTGTGTATCTTGCACCATGCTTTATTACAAGTGTCATTTTCATTAAATCTCATGTCTTTCAATTTTCAAATAATAAGAGGTAGATCATGATTGTGGTTCTTTGGTAATGCATATTTTGAAAGGAGTGAATTCAATACAAATTCCCTAAGACTATCTTTTATCAACTACACCATAAGGCCTTATCTTTGTTGGAGCAGGCTATTTTGGGATACAACGCAACAAACAAGGCAAGAAATTAAGGAATGGACCAAAGGAAGCAGCACGCAACAGGAAAAATGGAAAGAAGCACAACATAAGGCAAGGAAAGCAGTGCGTCAGGAGTTAAGGAGAAGAAGCGCATATTCAAAGCAAGGAATAAAGAACAACCGCGCAAAGGAATTTATTATGTGCACAAGCCTAATCCACTAGGGTTAGGGTTTTGGGTCTCTATTGTAATGGGTTTCTACCCACTTTTGTAGTACAAATACATGATGTATGAGGTATATAGGGGATAAATTTTTGTGTGCATGAGAAATATATTTAAGAACATTTCTATGTTTTGAGTCGCAATACTTGTTTTGGTTGAGAGTTGTAGAGCTCGGATTGTATCAGTTTTCGAGACTTATGGAGTGTAACTGAGGGTCAAGTCGCAAGTTGTGGAGCTTGGTGTGATGATGGTCAGCCTCACCATTACTAAACCTATGATGTAATGTGTGTAACACCATGTTTTGATGAAGAATAATAAGAATCAGAAGACCTTTGTGGATGTATCCCAGGGGGGGTGAACCACGATAAAATATTGTGTCAATGTGTGGAATGGTTCCTTTTATGTGTTGCAATGCTTATTATGTTGAATGAATGAATGCATCTGTTAGAGTTAATTTATAGTGTGCACTAGATTAGACATGTTATTTTATGCAGGATGAATGTTAAAGGGTTAATTAAACTATATATCTGAATGATGGTATGGTAGAATGAGTGTTGAAGTAGAAGAAGGAAAGTATGCCTAAAATTCCCATGAGTTCCATCCCTTCCATGATTGGAGACACTTGGGTCATGAAATCACCCATAATCCATCTTGGATGAGACTGCGTTGTGCACTCTTTGTGCATTGTTTCCTTCTGGTTTACCAAAGGGTTCGATGGTTTCTAGGGTGTTTTTGGAGAACTAAGGTAGAACTCGGGTCAGCCCATACCCATACATCCAAACAATGGTTTGGTTGTCAGTTGGAACTCAATAGATCGGATTGGACAGGATTTGATAAAGAGAATGTAGTGGTATAAGGGGATGTTTAGGCCATTGAACCCTACCAAGAAATAAATTGAAATATTTTTGGAGACAAAGCAACTCGATTTTTCGTAGAAAGACAATAAAAGATCTGGGTATACACCACTCCAGTATTTACAGAGGTATGTGTTTACTTATTTGCATGAGGCATGCTTCTGTTATTTTCCAGAGTTGTTATAGGAGTGGTTATTTAGGTTGAACGATACTCATCCAACTAATCGGATAAGGCCAGTAGAGTGGACTACTGAGAACATTGCACGGTTGTAAAGGGTCAATAATAAATTCACACACGTAGTGGATTTATGGTTAGACAATATTGTTGCAGTGTTTAATAGTGATTTTGCAGTTGATACTGTGAATTCTTACAGTGTTGCAGGGTAGGAATTTCTAAAGGGACCAAGAGGGAGGTACATCAGGTCACTTTACACGTCAATCAATATCTTATTGCATAATAAAGGAGTGATGACAATATATTCAGACAACTAAATCACCCTACGTGCATGGGGAAGCTGGGGGAGCACTAAGGAAGATATGATATATGGAGAGGGCTCTGGACAGAGGCTAGAAGAAGAATAAATGGACCCTGTTATGATAGATGAGGAACATAACAAGGAGATAATGGAAAGAGAAGGAGTGACACGCAGTGGAAGACCCTACCAATATAATATCAATAGGAAAAAGAGGTCAGTAGCCGAGTGGCAAGGATTGGACAGTGATAAGGAAGAGGTAGAGGATATTTGTGCGACAAGGAAGATTGAGGAAATCATTCATGCCACATATGAGAGGAAAAATAGAGGTGAGGGGACTGACGTAGAAGAAGGATCTCCATTCTAGATCTGAATTAGTGTGGAACACACAACCCCATGTACAACTAAGACATATGAAGAAGACAAAATGCTCAGATGACAAGTGATTAGTGGTATAAGGTTTTTAGTGGGACATGGGTCCAGTGGAAATTAAATAAGAATCATAAGTTCAGCCAATAACAATCAAGTATCTACACCATGTAAAGGTGGTAGTATAGAAAATTTCATAATGGCGGGAGTAGATCCAACTAATAGGTTACTAGAGTTTCGGGAGAAGGGTCGGAGGACCCTAAGAAGCATTTGTTTATTTGTGAGAAGATTTGTGTAGCCAGGAAGAATACAGTTGAATATAAAAAAGTGGCACAGTTGGAGACCGCATTCAAAGAACGAGGGCTGGACTAGTATATGGGTCTAGTAGTAAACAATACACAAGGAGCTCTTACAACTGTCGCAGATGTGAAAAAGGCGTTGATTAATGAATTTTAGCGACCTAGGTCAGAGGATCAGTTCATGAATGAGATGATAGAGATCAAACATAAGCTTGATGAGTTAGTCTAGGAGGATGATCATAAGTTCAAGAGGCTAAAAGGTAATTTGAATTATCCTATTATAGATATGTAGCATAGAAATTTATCTGTTAACTCTTTACTAACACATTTGAAGTATCCTTTGAGGCAACAAAAATTTCAAAATTAGGCTAAGGCCTTGCAAGAAGCTTTGCAACTAGAGCAAAATCAGTATAAGAATACAAATCCAATTGTAGAAGAGATGAGAGCATATCTAAAGAACCTGACATTGCAGTTGAATCAGAATAAGGGAAAGGAAAAAAGGGAAGATGTCTAGTGCACATTTTGCATAACATAAGGTCATCATAAGAATGAGTGACCAACCTTTGCGCAGTACTTGGGGACAAGAATTATGAATCCTTTACCCACATGAGGTCCATGGTGTGAGATGTGTAGAACACATGGACATGATCCTTATCATTGTCCTATGATGTAGAAGTAACAGAAAGTACCAAAGACTACATTTTGTATTTTTTGCAAGTCAGTTGAACATGAAGATAAGGACTGTAGAACCTTGGAGATAATGAAAGAGAGGACATTATATACTTATGGTGTGCAAAATGAATTAATGATAATACAACCTGTGCAGTAGCTGCAATATAATAAGGTGCAGTAATTTGCAGTTCCACTACAGTATAATAACGTGCAATAGTTTGGAGCACCACCACAGTATATGAAATAAGTTGCAGGAGAACTTGAAGAGATGAAGATCCCTTTGAATTCAGATGATAGATCGATAAGACAAAGACCTTACAGGTTTAATCTAGTATATAAGTAGAAGGTGAAGGAAGAAATTGATAAGATGTTAGAGGTGTTGATATTATGGTACTTCCGGGAGGTATTAACCTCCATGTGTAACCTTTGGCTAGAACAGAATATTCTGAAAGAAAGGGAAACCCTAAACAGAGGTGTAAAAACCCTAGAAGACAAGTCATCTCAGTAAAAGAATTAATATTAAAGTATTATCCTCTAAAAGGACAATTCGGCCCAGATAAGTGATAAGAACCACTTTAAATAAGAGACGATCTAGCGCATTTGTATACACTCACTTCACTCACTCTCTCAATCAAGGATACTGTGATTTTGGAGCTGCAACTACAAGATAGGAAGGTGGATACTCTGGGGTGATTCTTGGTCTCTCTCTCTCTAGCACCATCTAGCCTAAGATTTGGCATAGAGCAGCAGGACAAATATGTGGAGAAGTTTGATGGAATGGGACAATCCAGAGAACATGTAGAAATATGTATAATTTAATGGAGATTATTACCACCAGAAGAGTGGCCACATCATTTTATTCATACACTAGAAAGCATCCCAAAGAATTGGTACACAGAATTGGAACAACATAGGGAAACTACAAATTGGGAGGAAAAGAAGAAGAATTTTGTGATTACATTTACATTTGATCATGAGAATATAGAAATAGATACAACACTTAGGTCAGTAAGAGATAGGATTTTTGAAGAACCAAAAGTGGAGATTTTGACAGCTTATCAGAACCAGAAGAAACAGAGAGTAAGATAGTTGCTACATTGTTATCATGTCACAGAAGAAAATTCGCGCAACATCAAGATTATAGAAGTTGAAGGAGAGAGAGAGGTAGAAGGTCCAAAGCTAGATTCAAAAGATTATGTTGCACCACTAAATATAAAGAAGGTAAAAATTGGGATAGAAGAAAACCAAAATACTATAAGCATTGGAGATTATTGGGATAATCATACAGTAGAAAGAATAACAGAGTTATTGTGTGAGTACAATGACCTATTTCTAATGGTGTTTTTAGAGATGAAATAAGTTGCAGGAGAAATTGGAGAGATGAAGATCCCTTTGAATCCAGATGCCAGATCGATAAGACAAAGACCTTACAGGTTGAATCCAGTATATAAGTAGAAGGTGAAGGAAGAAATTGATAAGATGTTAGAGGTGTTGATATTATGGTAGTTGTGGGAGGTATTAACCTCCATGTGTAACCTTTGGCTAGAACAGAATATTTTGAAAGAAAGGGAAACCCTAAAGAGATGTGTAAAAACCCTAGAAGACAAGTCGGCTTAGTAAAAGAATTAATATTAAAGTATTATCCTCTA
Organism: Picea mariana; assembly: GCA_032191745.1. Classification (NCBI taxonomy): domain Eukaryota; kingdom Viridiplantae; phylum Streptophyta; class Pinopsida; order Pinales; family Pinaceae; genus Picea; species Picea mariana. The sequence continues at coordinate 14,372 of JASDQU011378648.1, read as the reverse complement.
AAAGGAAAATTCAGCCCAGACAAGTGATAAGAACCACTATAAATAAGAGATGATCTAGCGCATTTGTATACACTCACTTCACTCACTCTCTCAATCAAGGATACTGTGATTTTGGAGCTGCAACCGCAAGATAGGAAGGTGGATACTCTGGGGTGATTCTTGGTCTCTCTCTCTCTAGCACCATCTAGCCTAAGATGTGCTCCCTATCTTCTAGTATCTCTTAGTGATATTCTCGGTGATGTCTTGGAGTATATTGGTGGTATTCTTGGTGTCGTCTTCAAAAATTTCAATTGCAACTGTTGCAGTTGGGTATTTTTCTTGTTTTGTGACTTTGGGACTTTCTATCTAGTGAGATATCTTTGGGAAAATATGCACTCTCTTGGTTATCTATTGGTTCTATTGTTGCTTCCAGAATCATTCTATCTAGAAAAGGTTATGGTGATTGAGGGTGGATACGTGCCTATGGCTGGGTGAAAATAGTGATATTAACTATGGTAAAACAAGCACATCAAATATTTTATCAGGTTATGGGCCGACACCACCTTTAGACAGTCTAACCACTGCAAGGTAAAGTGGAAGTTATTCGTTAATCTCATTGTGGCACCACTTGCAATTGTAACTAGGGTTTTTGTTTTGCAGTTGCAACAAACCCTAATCCAACTCTTTGGGAACCTTAAGTGAAACGTTGGACCTAATTCTTGGACATTCTAGTGTTCCTTAGCCTAGCGCACCTCTTGGCACATTCATCTAGCTATGTACTAATTTGTTGGATGTGTTCCACTGGTAGTGACTATGTGTCACTAGATAATAGTTGTGTGCTACTAGGAGTGGTTGTATACCACTAGATAGAAGTTGTGTGTTGTTATGGATTGACATTGTTGTGATCTATAGGATGGAATTGTAGTAACTGTGTACTACTACTCAATTTCTATGGTGACTACCAGTAGTTTTCAAAGTGTTTCCTACATTAGTGTGCCAACCAGTAGTGTTGGAGGTTATTTCCAGCTAGATGGATAGTGATGATGGTTATCGTAACTTCATATGTGTGATCATGAGATAGCCTATATGGCTATGATGGTGCTACCTGTAGAATGGTCTGCAAGACTATGTGAATCTTTCCCATGCCATGTAAAATGGATGGATGTGTTTGAGACCTTTACAGTTAATACCTCCATAGATAGGAGGGAATGTTGATATTATGGTAGTTGTGGGAGGTATTAACCTCCATGTGTAACCTTTGGATAGAATAGAATATTCTAAAATCAAGGGAAACCCCAAAAAGATGTGTAAAAACCCTAGAAGACAAGTCGTCTCAGTAAAATAATTTATATTAAAGTATTAGCCTATAAAAGGACAAGTCAGCCCAGACAAGTGACAAGAACCACTGTAAATAAGAGATGATCTAGCTCATTTGTATACACTCACTTCACTCACTCTCCCATTCAAGGGAAGCGCAAGTTTGGAGCTTCATTTACAAGATAGGAAGGTGGATACCCTAGGGTGATTCTTGGTCTCTCTCTCTAGATCCATATAGCCTAAGATGTGTGCCCTATATTCTAGTATCTCTTGGTGATATTATTGGTGATGTCTTGAAGTATATTGGTGGTATTCTTGGTGACGTATCGAAATAAGTGTGGTTGCAACTCCTGCAGCTAAGTATTGTTCTTGGTCTATGGCTTTGGAACTTTCTGTCTGGTGAGCTATCTTTGGAGAAAGATGTGCTCTCTTGGTTATCTGTTGGTTCTAGTGTTGCTTCCATAATCATTCTATATAGAAAAGGTTATGGTGCTCGGGGGTGGCTATGTGCCTATGGTCGGGTGATGATAGTGATATTTTCTATGGTAAAATGAGCACATCAAATATTTTATCAAGAGGTTGGTGTCATAGAACCTATGGAAAATTTAGAATGGATTGGCCCTATGGTAGTACAGGAAAAGAAACAAGGGGGAATAAGGATCTATGCATATTTGAGAAAGTTGAATGATGCTTGCCTGAATGATCATTTTCCTACCCCATTTATAGATGTAGTTTTGGAGAATGTAGGAGGACAAGAAGCCTATTCATTTACAGATGGGTTTTCAGGATATCATCAAATCATGATAGCACCATAAGATAGACATAAGACTACATTTGCAACAGAATGGGGATCCTATTAGTATATAGTTATTCCATTTGGGTTGAATAATGCACCTGCAATTTTTTCGAGGGTAGTAGTAGATTCATTTAAGGACTTTATTCATAAGTTTTTGGAAGTTTATTTGGATGATTGGGCAGTGTTTAGTTTATTGAAGGATCATGTGGAAGTGTTACGATTGATGTTAGATAGGTGTAGACAGTGTTATATTTCATTGAATATTAAGAAATACATTTTCAGCGCACCTTTTAGTACTCTATTAGGGCATGTGGCGTGTCAACAGGGTCTGCTAGTTGATCCTGCTAAAATTGTTGTCATAGTTAATTTAGCACCACCTAAGTCAGTGCACAAGTTAAAAAGTACACTTGGTCATACAAGGTATTACAGGAAGTTTATAAGGGGATATGCATAGATTATTGCACCAATGGAGAAATTGTTGAAGGACATTAAGTATCAGTGTAATGATGAATGCCACCAAAGCTTGGATATATTGAAGGAGAAAATGGTAACAACACCAATTTTATTTTTTCTAGACTGGGTAAAGGAATTTCATGTACATGTGGATGCATCTGCAATAGTGCTAGGAGAAGTATTAACACATCCAGGAGAAGGTGATATAGATCACCCCATAGCATTTGCAAGAAAGAAATTATCATATTCATAATAGAACTACAATACTACAGAAAGGGAAGGATTAGCCATGGTTTATGCATTGTAGAAATTCAAACACTATTTGTTAGGTCAACATTTTAATATCTTTACAAATCATTCTACTCTTAGATATTTAGTCAATAAGCCAATGTTGGGGGCAAGAATACACAGATGGATACTATTGTTTCAGGAGTTTTATTTTGAAATTGTGGTAAATCATGGAAGATTGAATGCAGGGACAGAACATTTTTCCAGGATAACTAATGGAGAGGAACCCAACAACTTGGAGGATAATTTCCCAGATGTACAATTGTTTTTAGTACACATTACTGATGAATATTTTGCTGACATTATTGAGTTTTTGAGTACAGGATTTTCCCCAAAGAAATTTAACACTGTGCATAAGAAAAATATGGTGTTCAGAGTTATAGACTACCAATTGATTATAGGGCACTTGTACAAAATTGGTGCAGACAACATTTTGAGGAGATGTGTTATGGAGCATGAAAGGCCTGTCATTTTAGCAAAATCACATGAAGAAATTGTTGGAGAACATTATGCAAGGAAATTTGTTTCACATAAGATATTTTGTGCGGGATTATGGTGGCCACAGTTCACAAGGATGCACGGGAGTACTATCAAAATTGTGATTTCTTTTAGAGAATGGGAAAGTCATCCAGGAGGGATGAGATGCCATTAAGACCTCAAGTAAATTTGAAGGTTTTCGATAAATGGGAAGTAGATTTTGTGGGACCAATTAATCCACCATCTAGAAGATCAGGAGCCAGGTATATTATTATAGCGACAGAATATTTGACTAGATGGATCAAAGCAGCACCAATGAGGGATTGTAGCACAAAAATTGCAGCAAACTTCTTATTTGAGAAATTGGTCACAAGGTTTGGATGCCCTAAAGTTCTGATGAGTGATAAAGGGACACATTTTATCAGCAGTACTATCCAAGCAATGACTGAAGAATTCGAGATACATCATAAGAAGAGAAATCCTTACCATCCCCAAGCTAATGGAATAGTGGAAGCATTTAACAAGATATTGGAGATGCCCTAACCAATATTTGTAATGTGAACAAGGATGATTGGGATTTGAAGATACCAACAATGTTATGGGAATATAGAACTACAAGAAAGAAGCTTACAGGGAAGACACCTTTTAGATTGGTATATGGACAAGAAGAAATGGTACCCTTGGAGTGTTTGATACCTAGTCTGTGCATTGCAACAATTACATATATGACAGAAAGAGGCACAACTCAAGAAAGATTGGCACAACCTATGGAACTGGAAGAAGATAGGATCATAGATGGTTTCCATCAGGAGGTATATAAAGAAAAGGAAAATTCTTGGCATGACAGACAAATCAAAAAGAATAACTTTAAGGAAGGAGATCTAGTTCTCCTCTATGACAGTAAATACTTGCAGCACCCAGGGAAGTTCAGAATGCATTGGCTAGGGCCATATGAGATAAAGTTTTTCACAAATGGAGGTGATGTGCAGCTGAAGGATTTATAAGGCAAGGAGATGCAATGAATGGTGAATGGTAGTCGACTGAAACTGTATAGGGACAATTGACCTACCAACCCTCAGTATTTGAAACGCAAAAAGTAGACTTGTATATATTGTATACATTAGGAGTTAAAATAAGAGAAAGGAAGAAAAAAGTAGAAAAAAGAAAAAAAGAAGTATGTAGATGGATAAGTGATAGATGGACAATTGGAGGATACATCACGCAGTAGAAGATGGAAAGAGAGATGACATAACCTAAAGACACTGCACAACAAAAAAATATGACTAGACAGAAAATACAGCACAACGGAACAGAGAGTTGTTCGAAAAAGAAAGACGATGATCAGAAAAATAAAGATGATGACTCAAAAAGTGGGATATGAAAAATCATTTATGAAAAGCATTATAAAAGTAGGAAACTTGCAAGGAAAGCCTCATTGTGACTTAGAGCGAACAAGAGCTAAGTAGAGAAATCCAAGAAAACACACAAAGCGTCAAGGTATCCCTAATTATTTAGCAACAATTCAGAGCAGTAGGGTTGATAATTTACAGTATCGTGCCACCTAAGGTTGGAGCACTTATTCATATGTCAGGGAAAACTTGCAGCAACACACAATTTCTGCAAGAGCCAGTACTAGAAGTGGAATACCCTATTGAACAGGAAGAAGTCATAGACGTGGACATGATTACATCATTGAAACCAGTGAGTCCAACACCCATTGAAGAACAAGAGCCTGTCAATGAGAAAATGGATGTGGATCCAAGGACTGCAGATAAAACTCCACTGAAACATAGAAACCTAGGCAGAAATTGGGTTTGGGAGCAACACAACATATAAATGGAAAATAGAGGAACAAGTGAAAGTAGACGATATTACAAGTGATCCAGAATCAAACAAAAAATCATAAGAGGATGCACGCCAGGAAGCAGGGCCATCCACCATGATAGAAATGGGCAAGGGGAAACATTCGGTGCAGAGGTCACCATGTAAAAAAGCAGAAGTCTCAATAGCATTACCATGCATACCAAAAAGAGTGACGATTCTCCCTAATATTCCAGGATGTGTAGAAAAATTGAGGTATTCAGACCATGACGTAGCAGATAGAGACAAATTTATTGAATTTGAGTCGTAGGTATACATGGAAAGAAAATGGATCAATGTGTAAGTAGTTGCAATACTTAAACCAAAATAGTGGATAGCAGGCTTATACAACATAAGGATAATGAACTTACTAGAGATACCTCACTTTGGACGCGGAAAGGATGTGAATAATTGCGTCAAAAATTTATTGGCATTAGTACATGGAGGAATTATGTGGTTGGACGGTCCAGTATTGATCGATGTTGACCTGATTGCAAAAATAACGGGTCTTCCCATAGATGGTGAGAAGCCTGTGCAATATCTAGATGATAAAACCAAGGAGAAGACCTTTGCATAAGAGATGAAGAAGACATATGGAACAGTGAGAGGGTATAGGGGAATTATAATCAACATAATCAGTGAACCCATGATAAGGCTGACAACAAATCTAATGGCATGTAAACTGCTAAGGATTTGTCGCAAAGAAGAGGCACCAACAAGGATGATAGCAATAGTAGTGTAGTGCGCAAAGGAGACTTTACTTAGCTGGAGTCCATATTTATTAAGCTTATTTTTGGATGATTGTCGGGATGTGAAATACTTAGGCACAGATTTCCACTATTTGTGGTTAATCATACTTATAGCATTGGTAGGATTGAGACACCCTAAATACAACGTATTTTTCAAAGGATCGAAAAGTGTCGCATGACACAATATGAAACATTGTGGCATACATCAGTCACAAGAGAAAGGAATACCAACTCTAGTATATTTACGACGTATTTTGAGGAAATATAGGAAAAGTTGGTCAAGACTTTGAGGATACCACCCTAAGTGGTGGAGGAGCATAAGGATATAACAAATTTTTAGGTATCAAGGCACAATATATGGATTCAGGAGAAAAGGGATCCAAAGAAGAATTGGCTACATATGAGATATTTCATCACTAATGAGGAAGTCCAATGGCCCATGAAAGACTAGCCAGATGAGTGGAGAGTACCAATGACATCAAAGAAGGGGCAAAAAGGGAAATAGCCAGAGCAAGTTGGGACGTTGCAAAAAACCAACAGTCTGGTAGAAAACACCATAAAGGTTGGAGAACACGCAAAGGATAGTGCATGGAGCGCGATAGTAAGAAAATTGAGACAACAAAATACCATTCCTAATACATCAACACAGGATAAATATCGCACTAGAGCCACCAATGGAGGAGCACAATAGAAGAAGAAGAATAATGGAAGCACACATAAGGAAACAATTGTTCTCATGCAGGAGGAACAAGGAGGAGGAGATATCTCAGACATAGAGATACCTACAACTTCAGCGCAGACAGAGACTCTGCCAAATACAAGAATTGTGTTTTAGGAAGGAGGAGAGAGGAAAAAGATGAAGGAACACAAAGATGTCCTGGAATTTACTATTATAGAATATGATGCAGAGATGGTAGCAGAATAAGTACAAGACCACGTAGCAGAGTCATGGGACAACACGGAGAAGCAAAGAGATCAGATCATATAGACACTGTCAGAAGTAAAGGAAAATTTGGCACAACTGCAATTGAGAGAATTACAACAGAAATAAAAGGTGTAGACACAACAAATAGTGCAATAACAGACAGTCCCAGTGCAGGAAACAATACAGATCATAGCGTCGAGAAGAGAGAACTATCTCATCACTAGGGATATGTTTCATTTGGAAGAAGAAACAACATAGAAACCAATGAAGGATATTGTTCGCATGGAATTGTCATTGGCCAAGATCCCCACAAAAGCGTTGTACAAATTGCAAGTTAGCATCGCATAAGAAATCAAATCTAGAGCACACACAGATGCAATGGAATTACAGGAAACAAAGGACATAAAGGATATGTTGAAGATAAATCTCAAAAAAGTGAAAGTTAAGAAGGATGAGGTAAAGAAGCACATTAGCCAAATAGAGGAATGCATCGAAGAATTTTTCAAGTCAATACCAGACAACATACAAGAAGGGGCACACTTACAGATAGAGGAAAAAATTGGGAAGATCGCGCAGGCGATGGAAAAATACAAGAGTCATATAATGGACTTGATGGAACAATTGAACTCAAGAACACCACCAGAAGTGAGCTCACAGAGAGCAGGAATTTGCAGGGAACATGAAGAGGATGGCACAAAGTATTAAGGACATTGCAGAGTTATATGACAAAAGTGCACAACCATGGACAAGTCTGTAAGAGGATGAAAAGTTGCATACATTAGAACAAAAGGAAGAAAGCGTCAACAAAGTCACACAGGAGTTGAAGAAGAAGCAAAGTCCATGAACATCCAAGAGAGGTTGAGGAATGCACAAGATTTAAAGAATCTACAGGCAGAAGTAAAGTCAATCTAGGTAGAGAAGAAGATGAGGCAGGCTCAGCTGGAGCCATTATAGGAAGATGTAGAGAAGATTTTGAAAGAAATGAATGAAGCCAAGAGCCAAATGGAAAATATTAAGTTGGAGGCTAAAGATATCATGAAGGAACATCTCACTGCACAGATTGTGGAGTCTGTTGCAGAGAAAGGCACACAAATAAAGACTTGTGTTGAAGAGATTTTAGGCCGATTCCGGGAGTTGGAAAATCCTGTCAAAGAGAAAAACACTGTCTCAGTGGCTCAGGATGAGCCACATGTAAGTGTTGGGTGCCTATTGGAGCAATATATTTTGGGATACAACATGCAAAATGAGGCAGGAAATTAAGTAATGGACCAAAGGAAGCAGTGCGTGCCAAGAAATAAGGGAAAGCATCGTGACAGAAGGCAAGGAAAGAAACACACTGGGAATTAAGGAGAAGAAGCACAAAGTTAAAGAAAGGAATGAAGACCGACTGTGTGAAGGAAGTTAATATGTGGACAAGCCTAATCCACTAGGGTTAGGGTTTTGGGTCTCTATTGTAATGGGTTGTTACCCAATTTTGTAGTATAAATACATGATGTATGAGGTAGATAGAGGATAACTTTTTGTGTATGTAAGAAATATCTTTAAGAACCTTTCTTGTTTTGGTTGAGAGCTATAGAGCTCGGATTGTATCATTTTTGGAGAATTATGGAGTGTAAATGAGGGTTAGGTCGTAATTTGTGGATCTTGGTGTGACGTTGGTCAACCTCACCATTACTAAACCTATGATGTAATGTGCACAGTGCCATATTTTGATGAAGAATAATAAGAAGCAGCAGATCTTTGTGGACGTAGCCCAAGGGGGGTGAACCACGGTAAAATATTGTGTCAATGTGTGGAATGGTTCCTTTTATGTGTTGCAATGCTTATTATGTTGAATGAATGAATGAATAAATGCATCTGTTAGAGTTAATTTACAGTGTGCACTAGATTAGACATGTTATTTTATGCAGGATGAATGTTAAAGGGTTAATTAAACAGTATATATGAATGATGGTATGGTAGAATGAGTGTTGAAGTAGAAGAAGAAAAGTATGTCTAACATTCTCACAAGTTCCATCCCTTCCATGATTGCAGACACTTGGGTCATGCAATCACCCATAAACCATCTCAGGTGAGACTGTGTTGTGCACTCTGTGCACAATGTTGCCTTCTAGTTTACCAGAGGAGCCAATGGTTTCTAGGGTTTTGTTGGAGAACTAAGGTAGAACCCGGGTCAACCAATACATCCAACAATCTTCAACCTTGTTTTCAAAGGAAATTCTTTGGTTCCCAATTTCATTCAAAATTTCACCTTTCATATATTATTTTCAACAATTTTTATCATGGGAAATTGTTTAGACCTAAATTTCATCTATTTTTTAAGGAAATTTAAATATCAAAATTAAGGTCATTATTAAAGGTCGAAAGTGTGGTCGGAATACATGCCAAACTTATGGTACTCAAATTTATGGTCAAAATAGTGGTTGGAATTTATCTAATATAGGTCAAAACATTTTTGTTTTTAGATTAAATAATTAATAATATATCATCAAGATATATAATTATTTCAAGTTGACCCTAACTGACCCTAGTTTGATATTAAAATCAATACCACTTTTCTCTGATTAAATGATTAATTTGATATACTTAACCCACAATTGACCACTAATTAACCTAGATTGACCCTAGTTAAGCCCAATTAACTCTAAAATAGCCATTGAATAACCTCAATTTGTCACAAGTTAGACCTAATTGACCATGGAATAACCCCAATGGACCCCAAAGAACCATATTGGCCCCAAATTGATCGTTAATTTCCCTTATATTGACCCCTATATAACCTCAATTGACTCTAAATTAATCATTGATTAACCCCAATTTGGCCTCAATTAATCCCAATTGACCCTATCGACCCCAATCAAACATAGATTGCCCCCCATTGACCCCAACTAATGTAAAAATAGTTACTAACTTGATGAGAACCCTCCATTGTTCTCATTTTTTAAAAGGTCACATTTAGTGGGGGTTTTTACCCCTATTTAAACAAAGTTGCATGGCAATACAGTCCTTGGGAAATACATGTTGAACAATGAAACTTAATATAACTAAATGCACAAGTAATGAATATTTTTTGTCAAAAGATAATAATTGAGGGTTGTTTGTTATTCAAAATGTATAGTGAACCGTAAGCTTAGAACTATAATATTCATAAATATAATATAATTATAATAATAAATAATATATTAGATAATAAATATAATATAAATATAATAATGCATAATAATAAATACATAGTACAGCTTTTTTATATTTAGATGTGGTGATTTGTGAAATTCATTGATTATGTAATTAATTCTACATATTGAAAGACGTGAAAAGAACAATAACACTTCAATTCTATCAACCAATTAGAAATGAGAAACACAAATATTTTTATTATATCAAAAATTATATATTTATTTTCCTACGTCAAACATTACATTGCATACACAAATCTATGGTCAAAAGCAAATTAATGTCTCATCAATGTCACATCAAAAGCAAATTCATTGCTATAGTCCCATGGCAGGGACTAATAAGTGATGTTATTGGTAGCACCCTTTTTTAGTAGTTTTTTTGACATTTTGAATATTCTTAATTATAAAATATCAATATTGTTTTTTCAAACGTTATTTTTATTTTTATTTTTGTCTATTTATCCATTTTTATTTTTTAAATAGTAATTTTACTTTTTTTCAATTTTTTTCAATATAAAAAATAAACCCTAAAATTTATCATTTTTAACAATAATAAAAATGTTGTATATCATTTTTGTTTCAAAGTTTTAATTTTTCATCTAATTATATATTATCAAATAATTTATGATACCATTTATTTTAAATACAATCAAATAATTTAACACCCTTCTGAATATTAACCTCTTAACACAATTTTGCAATATTTTCCTCAGCAATAAATGAAATTTAACCATGTAGTATAAGTTTCATAAGTTTATCTCAGTAACTCTTTTTTTTTAAATATATTTAATTAAAAGTATTAAATTCAAAACCTCATACACTACGTATTAATCGTATACCAATATGTTATATTTAAACTAATGTTTGACACATAACATATATTAATTTTGATTGTATATATACATTAAGATTAAGATTTGTTAAAATGTAATTATTCGATAATACCTAAGTTTCCACTCCACCATTTTCTTTTAATTTAGATACTCGTAATTGTATCAATCTTTACTTCAATTATGAACATACAATGTCTTACACATTTTGTTTTTTAAACTGGATTTGAGGATAAATACTGCAGAGTACATATGCTATTCAGATTTATTAGGGTTAAATGTATTTTGAACAGAACTATATATGTTTTAAGGATTTGACAGTTTTTTTTTTAGCAGATATTATAACATAATTTTTATATTTTCTAATATAAACTTTTTAAAAATGTCTTGTTACCTAAGATTAGAATGTTAATTTAAATTTTTGGCTTCACAATTTTTGCACTTTGTTATATAATTACGCCGAAAGGTGTACACCTATTAACAATGGGCAGATTTAATAGGTGTTTAGTGCTTAATAAGTTTTCTATGGACAGGATTAAATATGACTGGAATATTCTTAGTAGTCACACAAAATAAATGGTTGTGATTTCAATAATTAACTTCCTAGCTATTATAAAGAGATCCGTTTATGTGTTTACTTTTTTACATTTACCTAATCATATTTAAAATTTACTTTGATAGCTAAGTGATTGCCACCTAAGTGATTAACAAAAATTAACATATTAACACCAGATAAATGAAGCCCGGTCGTTTATTTGTTAATCAATAATAAAATTTAATATATTCTTTTAAGAATTCTTTTCATCTTATCAACCTTTCGGCGTTGATCAGCCACAATTATGTGGCTGTGCTAGTTATTACTCTCTTTTGCACTTTGTATATAATTATTAATCTCTTCGTGATCAATATGTCATGCACCATTCATTTATATCTAAAATATTATTCTTATGAATTCAAGGTTGAATTTTACTAATACACTTACTTTTATTTCTTGATTTTATTGTGTATGTATTTAATTTATTTACTATATAATATTAATTAAATATTTAATATTTTTATTTATTTTTGTAGTAAATAAGTAAATTGGTATTTTCTGCTATTAAAAACGGTTACAAATAAATTTGTTTTTATTAGAGACAGAGTTGCCACTCTAGAAAATTGACTCTTTTCAGTTGGAGTTTTCATATTTGATCTTCCTATGTCCACATAATTAATACAAAACCAAAATACACAGTAACAAAATGTTTGTTTATCATTGTGAGGTGTAGAAAGACAATGATGGTCTGTAAATTTAGCCTAACCTCTGCACTCGTAAAATTGTTGCCTAATTTAGACTTGTATAAACTCAAACAACTAAAAACTGAGCTGTTAAACCTGGTGACCATTAGGTTGAATGACCAATTAGGCCCGGAGGGAGGAGTATGGGTGTTGTTGCATCAACTATCGAAAGTAGTGGAGTTGCCTCCCGCTCCTTTTCTGCATCCATTGCCAGAGAGATGCGGCGATCCAAGAGATCCAGGAAAAAATCCACATCATGAACCTCACTGCACAGCTCGAAAACCAATTGTTGAACGTTGGACAGGGCCGCGAAAATTCATTAGGAGACCTCTTCTTCCAGAGTGTGTTGCTTGTCCATGGAGGTTGCTTCAGATGGATAATTTTATGTTGGCTCTGAAGAAGTGGTTGCCTTAGTGCTCCGTGAATGGCCATGGTTGGAGCTTGCCTATGGGATTTCAGAAGAAGTCCATCTCGGGAAGGACTTTGGGGCATAGCCCAAGGATCTCCCTCGCTTGTCGAACCACTCAATTTTGCAGCCCCACACAGAAGGAGTGTAGCCACTTTCTTGTTGTTGGGTCGAGCCCTATGAAGGACTTTTGGATCGTTTCTTGCTACCTTGAGAAATTTCACTACCTRCAATTGATGCGAGAGGTTTTCYTACTRGTATGTAGTCGCTTMTTCCCCTCTTCGAGCGACCATGTTGCCTCGACATGGCRAATTCAGACAGAGAGGGTTTTCTGATAAGAAATGCCCTGTTCCAATGTTTTCYCTATTCTGTGTGATGCCTCTAGAAGAAAAAACAAGATAAGTGATGATTCCTCCCAACACTGAGTAGCCATCCCCCGCGCAAGCGAATTCATGGTTGTTAATGTTGTGTTGAAGGGTTCGTACCAGGACTTAATATTGTCATCCATCCTCATCTAAGCCAAAAACATTCATTTRCAACGAATGTGATCTAAGTGCGATGAACTTTGAATTTCTTGAACTTGCAGCCACYGAGTAACGTCCACCATTAAACCAACTCATGAAGTGATACGCCAAGTCGCAMGCACTTGRCATACATGGTTTGTTATCATGAGACTATARTCTAAATGACACCCCATCCGRAAATCATCCCTACTTATTTACTTAATACTAATTTATGAGATAGTATGAAACTTAGTTGTGAGTACATAAATAACAAAGATACTAAATTTCAACTTTTATTCACTCAGCAACTATGTAATTTCAAGAATTTCATTTAATTATATAACCATAATTAAATAAACGTAATTGCATAAACATAGAAGCATTGAAATACATGATAATGAACTATTGTAGTAATGTTCAAGCGATCCATTCACAAGTATACACGTAATATCATAATTTATTATAATAGTTAATGTGCCAACAAGTATTACATCGATTCAAGGTTCAAATCAATAATTTGACCTAGATTTACTATGTTCACAATTGATTTTGGGATTCTATCCAATATAACCATTACCAATACAACACTAGATCTATTAGGAGTTATGAATGTTTTTTTATATGAAGAAGCCCATTGGTAATTCTTGATATTTACTCTATTTTTGAATACTCGCATTCGTCTTGAACTTAATAATCAATTCCATTGGTACTAACTTAACCTCAACATGTTTCAAATCTGCCTTCCTAATCACAACTATCAATACAATTTCGTTACCACTCATACTTAATACACTTGAAGGTTATAATGATACTTGAAGGTTATAATGATAGTGATCGATTATAGTTGAATCAATCCTACATCACTCTAATACAAACTCAATCTAATTACCAATTCTTAAAATAAATAAATTTACCACTCATACTTAATACAATTATAGTGATAGTGATCGATTATAATTGAAATCAATCCTACATCACTCAAATACAAACTCAACCTAATTACCAATTCTTAAAATAAATAAATTGTTTGCAAATTATTATGAAAATAAAAAATAAAATTAAACAATATAAAACTAAAATTAAATGTAGAGATTTTACTTTTAAATTATTATCATATATTATGATACAATGTAAACCACCTCACATATATGGAAAGTTATCATACGATGTAAACCACCCGCATATATATGTATATATAAAAGTCAAAATCATAATTTAATGCTTTTTTAATAATTATAACAATAAATTATAGTTCAATTTCTATGAAGAAATTTACATAAACCTGAACTCGATTTGTAAATGATTGTTTAATTGGAGCCAAAACATTATATGCAT
>JASDQU011378647.1:12023-23887 GCA_032191745.1 Picea mariana | reverse complement strand
CGAGATCCCCATGTAGGAATGTTGTCTTCACATCCATTTGTTCTACTTCAAAATCAAATGCAAGAACAATAGATAATAGATATATTATAGAAGTTAACTTGGCAACAGGAGAAAAAATCTCACCAAAATCAATTCCCTCAACCTCGGAATAACCCTTTGTTACTAACCGAGATTTCTATTTCTCCACTTTGCCCTCTGCATTCAACTTCTTTTTAAATACCCATTTGCTGCTAATGGGCTTTCTTCTAGTCGAAAACTACACTAGAGCCCAAGCCTCATTCTTATCCAAGGCTTTCATTTCCTCATCCATGGCCTTTTTCTAGAGCTTTACATCCTCTAAATCCATTACCTCTCTGACATTTCTAGGATCATCATCAGTAATAGACAAAGAATTTTTTTAACGAAAATCAGATGGACTATACCTTTTCGTTAGATTTATTTCTCGAACCGATCTCCTTAATACTGGAGTATAAGTATCTTCTTCTTCTTATTCATGTTCTTCTATAGAGTCTGATTCATCATCCTTTAAATCAAACTCTATTTTATCTGATTCTTCCTTATTTGGTAGGACTTCCTATTTAACAACATCCTTCATTTGTCTAAATACGACATCTCGGCTATATAAAACCTTTGTAGTTTCTAGGTTCCAAAGCTTATAATCTTTGAGGCCATCTTTATACCCAATAAAGATACACTTTTCAGCCTTCTTATCTAGCTTACTCATGTTTTCCTTTGGAATATGAACATAGGCCTCACAGCCAAATACCTTGAGATGTGTGAGAGAAGGTTTCTTACCAGTCCATACCTCTTGTGGAGTCTTGTCATCCAATGCTGATGAGGGTGATCTGTTGACTAGGTAACATGAAATACCCACTTCCTCTACCTATAATTCTTTCCCTAACCTGAAACAACTAAGCATGCACATTGCTTTTTCCATCAGCGTCTTGTTCATCCTTTCTGCAACTCCATTTTGCTGAGGTGTATATAGAGTAGTCTTATTCCTTTCTATTCTGCACTTCTTACAAAATTCTTCAAATTAATTCCCACAGAACTCTCCACCATTATCTATCCTCAACACCTTATTTATTTTCTCTGTTTGATTCTCAATAAGAACCTTAAACTCTTTAAACCTGTCAAAGACTTCGGATTTATTCCTCAGGAAATATATCCAAGTATTCCTTGAGAATTCATCTATAAATGAGACATAGTACACAAATTTTTCCAATGATGGAACCGACATAGGTCCAAACACATCACCATGAACTAATTGTAAAATTTCTTCTTCCCTTGTTGCACCAGAGGGGAATCTTACCCGATTTTTCTTCCCATATACACAATGTTTACAGAAATCAAAATCCAGAGAGAAGTTAGACATACCTTCAATCATACATTTATCGTGTAGTAGTCGAAAACCCTTCTCTCCGATATGCCCCAGTATTTGATGCCACAACATAACCTTTTCTCTAGAGACTATATGATTTCTTTCTTCTTCAAATCCAATATCAGGAACAATGGAACTATTATACCCATCACTAATAGTGCTTCCTTGTAGCTTATACAGAGTTTGTTACACATCAAAATTACTCATTTCAATGATGACCTATTGTCGTCATTACAAGTGTTGAATTTTAGCCATAAGTGTCACAAGTTCCGCAGACATCATACAGTCATCTTGCATATGTCATGTCTCGAATGACATCACAACGAACACTTCAAAGACTGGTTTAAGAAAGAAATATCACATGACAAAGAGTACAAATCTTTTACCATGAAAAATACCACTTAAAAGTTATTTTTGAAGGGCAACGCTCCCCTACCCACTGTCAGGGAGTGCCAACGCTCCTTTCCCTCATTTGGAGGAGCATTGCAACACTCTGTGCCCCATTCTGGGGGAGCGCTAGGCTATTTGAGGAAATCTTGGACTATTGAGGAAAATCAGGGAAAAATCCCCCTCATCTCTGGAGTTAGTTTGATTGGAATCTGAGGTCAAGGTTGGATCTTAGCAAGGATCCACAACTGATGGAGAAAGAACCTCAACCTATCCCAATAATCTCTAAGGTAGTTAGGCCACTCCAATCCTATATAAGGAGGCCTCTTCATGGTGAAAAGGGAGGACATTGAAGGCATCAAACTTATGATCTCATAAGGGAGATAATCAATGAAACATAGTAATTTTGTTTGTGGATCATTTGATCAAGGGTTTGGATAAGGAGAGCTTGGTGAGGCTATTGCATCTGCATCAAAGGTCTATAAGTATCTCTACTGAGTTCTCATTAATACATGTTCTTGGCCTGTTTCCTTCAAGATTGTGTCTGCCTACATGAACTTGTCTTTAATGGATAGATCTAGTTTCAAACTAATCGTAGTAGAATAGGAAGCATGCTTTGTCTTTGATTAGATTGCAGGACCGGTTGAAAAGCTTGTGGACCAGAGCTCAACTTGGAACTGAGCGAGGACAAACATTGTAAAAAGTTACATCTTCTTCCTATTCTATATAGATTAGTTTAGCTAGGTTTAAAGGGATGTCAGTGACCAAAGTTAGCACCTTTTTGTCTTGGTTATAGGGGTCTAGATCCAAGAGGAAGTTCACCTGTTCATAGAGGGATTTTCCTATAATAGAAATTGGTGACTCCACTGGAGAGCGAAGATTTCAGTTTTGGTTTCCTTCCTTGGCCTTGTTTTTGGCCTTTTCTCACCTTTAGATCTTATTCATGACGTGTTTCTGATTCTTAGATGTGTTGTTGGCTCTTGGATTCATTCCATACACACTCAATTTCTGGATTTTCGTGAGTTTTTTTAGTTCTGGGAATTTTTTTGTTCTTATGAGAGGCCAGCGCTCCCTTAACTCTACAACCAGAGCACTAGCACTCCCTTGTAGGCTCTTATAGAGCGCTGCAACACTCCGGTGCCTTTGACATCAGAGCGCTGGTTTTTTTGTGCTAAAAACCTTTTTGGGAGTTGATATCTGAGTCTAGTTTTTGTTTTTTCATCTGCTCAAGGTTATTACCATCTCAGTGTGTCCTTGTTTTTGGCCTCTAACATTTTGATTTCTAAGAATTGATGATGTTTTGTTTGGATTTTTGACATCTTTCTTCCTTAATTTGAGTCACTCTTCTTCCCCGAGATTTGGAGTTGATCCATTGCTTTTTCACTTATCTGATTGAATGAAAGTTATTGTAAGGAAATTCAGAGATCTACGCACCATTCCATTTGATCTTTGAGGTCATTTTTCAGGCAATTTCTTCTGTTTTGATCTTTTTGTTCTTATTTTTGCAAATTTAGTTGTCTTTTTGTTTCTTGTTTAATTATAACGAGAGTTTGTTTTGTTTATGTGAAGTTTTCTTCCGATTTCTTAAATCTCACGGATCTTGAAGTCTGAATGAAATAGGAATCTTTACATCAAATTGATTAACAGTCACATTTAAACAAAAGGATATATTTTCATGATTGGTTTTTGGATATTAGAACGAATTTCTGAATATTTTAGCATTATATTGGATTCTTGAATGAGAAACAATTGTATGAGGTTATTGCATCTTAATGTTTGACAGTGAAAGGAAATTTCCTTCTCCTTCCCTTAAATAGACACTCATTGAAAGAAAAGACTTCTTATCATTTCTTATGCATTTTTTGGGAATTGAGTCATAATTTCAGCAAGTTTCACTCTTATACACCTCTAAGTAAAGAACAACCAAAAAAATCAAGGTTAATTAAAATTGATCTAGAACATTTTTTTGAATCTTCCACCAACATTAGACTAGGATTAGCACTTTGGATTAGGCTGTGAGTACAACTATCCAAAGCATTCAAAACAAACATTAGCATCTTGTGATAGGGAGAGCAAATCCAATTTTCGTATAAGCTTTATGGGATCCCCCTCTCACACAAGGGTTATGCACGAGGTCGCGTTCGAGAGGGTTATGAAGATTATCCCTCTGTGCTTCAACCATTCGTAGTAGTCAAATCGTATATTGGGAGTTTTTCTTGAGGCTCAACGGTCTTCATTTGGTCTCGGTGCTTCATGAATTTTGAATCTGTTCAGGGTCCTCTTGAGTTCTATCAGTCCACTTGTCCTCCGTTCTCTTGAAGGATTTTAGACTTGTTATCCTTCCCATACGTTCGGACTGGAATTTCGACTATACCCGCCCAGAGGATGATTGCGAGTTGGTGTCCTTAGTAGCCATAATATTTAGGGTCTTTACACAAGGTGACAGTGAAGGGAAGTATTTTTTGTACCTGGAACAGACGGTGGTCAAACTCACTCGGGATCCTTGGAGGGTAAATCCACAATTACTGCATGGAAGCTTGCACCAAGGCGTAAGTCTGTTAAGTAGGCCGCCATCGTAACTATTCCACCCACTCATATCCTAGACCCTCCTTGACTTGGTTACATGATGTTGGATTTCATCACCAACTAGTACGACCATTGAGAGAAGTTTGTTTTTTCTTAGTTTGATTCCTAGATTTGATCAGTGTATGTTGTTTCTTTACTTTAGTTGGCCATAGATGTTTTTCATAAAATTTTTGGTTTCTCCAATATTGACCCTCCACGCTGTTCGCGTAGGGTACTGGGACTTCCTCCAGAAAATATGGAAGATTCTATCCCTCTACCCTCTCATTCATTGGAGAGCTCTCCTCAACAGAGCAAGATCCAAGACATTATAACCTCACAAGAGGAAGGTTTCACCTCTTTAGAATTTTTTCGAATTGTTTTCGATTCTCTAGAGGCTTTCTACATGCCTCCTGGATATGAGAGACGTATTCTCCAGCTGGATTCAGCTGGAGAAATTGTTGTCGCTGACACTTCTAGAATTTTGACCAGACCCCATTCAGCCCCTGGAGTCGGGGATCCCCTTTGGACTACCGAGATATTTAGAAGCCCGCCTCACACGGTGCGGGACCTTTATGGCTCAGGGAAAAGTGTCGATACATTTGTTGTATCGCAAATGCCCGAAACATCTGTTACCTACACAATACCTTTAGATCATTGTTTTGGTACAACCGTTGGTCCAAAAACACAGTCCGTCGGTCCAAACTCAGTTGGTCCTAGATCGACATTTTCTCTCCAGATGGCCCATTCTACTATGGTCCCTCACATTACGACTATTCCCACCAGGAGTGTGGTGGTTAACCAAGCTCCCATTGGTACACCACTTTCTTCTAGACCTCCTTCGTCACTTCCCCCTAGGTACAGATCTCTGAATCCTTCTGTTGCCAACACTACCCAGGTTACACCCGAAAGTTCTATACCTACACTATTATTCAGAGGACCTTGTCTTGGTGGCCCTAATCTAGTTGGAATCATCGGTTAGTCGTTCACGTCTGGTTTCCAGATACCTCTAGGCACTCAACCTCATGCTGGGGGGAAACCTCAATCTGGGAGTCAACCTAAAATTAGGACACAAACTCAGCTTGGAGGGTAGCCTCAGACTGGATTCCATAACCCATTGTATGAATAGAATGCGACACAAAATCCTTGGCACATTCCTTTCCCAAGGAATCCACTATTCGCTGGGGGACAACATCCTCAAGGACAACAACAACCTTCTCTTTCCCATGGGACTAATGTGTGTCCTACTCATGGACAAAATGTATACCCCCCTTATGTTCAAACCCATCATTTGACTTATAATCCTCAGAACCCATAAGGTTATCCTCCATTTTCACATGTTTCTCAACCATCATCGAATCCTGTTAATCCTACTCAACAACAACCATATGTAGGAGGACCTACTGGATACAATTATCCACCTAACCCAATTTACGACCCTACTGGTGTCCCTATGACACACCAATATCATGCTCATGTTAAACGACAACTATTGTTTCTCATGACTCTGGATCTCCCAGACTTGTCTCGATTGACCAATGATCCCATATTACATTATCCCTTTTGGCCAGTGATTCTGGCTAAACTACCTTCCTATATTCCAAAATTTGACGGTAAACCTGGAGAAGAACTGAACAACCATGTGATGAATTTCCATTTATGGTGTTCATCAAACTCCTTAATGGATGATTCTATATGTTTACGTCTTTTCCAAGGAACACTTACGGGCTCAGCAGCCAAGTGGTATATTGAAATTCCACATGGTTCTTTCCAAGATTTCAACTCCCTTGCTATGTCTTTTCTCACGCATTTTCAACTACCCATTCGATACGAGACGGGTACTAAACTCTTGAACTCCCTTTGTCAGACTAACTCCATACATATCTCTGATCATATTCATGAGTGGAGATGAGGACGAAGGTTGATCAAAGAAATCATTCCTAACCAGTTATTGACAGAATGGTTTACTAAATCACTTTTACCCCCGATTTCTTGTGATGTCACCATGGGTGGTGTAGTCATCGAAGAAGAAGCCATTGCTTGGGCTCAGTACTTAGAATTGGTTTATTCACAATCTGGTACTTTGTATGAGTTGATCCCAAATGCTACTCGTGCCACTACCAATCCATATAAACCTTCATACACGTCACATACGGATGGAGTTATTGGCTCTGTTAAAACCCAATCTACTTCCTAGTCGACTGGAACAAAAAAATGATCTTCTTCAGCACCCACTCCCAGTTTGAAATCACTCTCCTCTACCTCCCCCCAAACTCAAATCTCTAAGGTGAATGCAGTTCAATATGCCCCTTCACAACAATTCGTAGGTAAGAAGAAGACAAAAAATAAACCCAAAAAGAATAATAACAATGAACAACCCAAAACTCAAACTCCAGCACCTGATATTGAAAATCAACCGCAGCGAAAACCGAAATTCCCATGTCTTATTTGTGGTGACAATCACTACACTCGAGACTGTCCACATCACGATGAAGTGGAAAAACATTTTAAGGGGAATTTCCAACCTGCCATGCTTACTCAACCTTTTCCTAAAAAAAAATCCATGGTTCCTCAAACCCTCTCTCCAGGGGGCAGTTCTAACCATCTTCCTCATGATGAATCCTCTACAAGTGCCCATATTTATATGTTCAACGTGATTGATTTAACCACTCTCTCTACGACCTATGACACGCCAACCAACCCTGACAAAGGAAAAGTCACTAACGGTACTTTACCATATCCATCACCATCCTCTGTTAGTCCTCCATATGGATCGCTTCGTATAGAGAAACGTACGTTCAACTCTATATTACGCCCTCCCAAGAACACTATCCATAAATCTACTTTTAATCCTAGTCCACGTGTCACCAAAAACTACAACATTGTCGAATATTTGGCTCAAGCACCGTGTTCTATGTCAGCATTGGAATTTCTAAAACACTGCCCAAGTCAACATAGAACGCTCTTGGATTCTATTGGTGCTTTTGATCCTGAGTCGTCCAACAGTATCACTTTTAACCTGGACAATTTTAAGTCTCGACTCTCTCACCAACTTGCTTTTCAAATTGATGTTGTTGTTCACAATCAACAAATTCACCGCACTATCTTGGATGAGGGAGCCTCTACTTGTGTCATGTCTTTAGCTTGTTGGAAAGGCTTAAAAGCACTTGCACTTAACAAATCCCCAACGATTTTGCATGCATTCGATGGGAGAGGTTTTCATCCTCACGAAATCTTGCAGTCCCTATTCGTTCAGTTGGGCAGCAAAACTGTCTCTGTTGATGTCGAGGTAGTCGATGCTCTCCTTGATTACAACTTGTTTCGATGTATACAATTTCCTCATCAGGGCAAAATTGTCACTATCGATCAGTTAGATTTTTGTACACCTGACGCCCGCGCTCCCGCTACCAACAATATTCCTTTCTTGGGAGATCACAAGATCATGTATGAAAGTGTTGGTGTAGGATTGTTAAAATATTCCACCCTTATGGGTACCTTCCCTACACCACTCCCTCCTACCATGCATCATATTTCCACAGTCAATATGATTTTGACTATGACTTATCAGTCTTTGGAATCATCTAATCCCTAGATTGTACCTAGTCCTCTAGAGTTTGATGCCCTAGGTGACACCATGCCACTTATTCCAACTGAGGCTTCATATGCCGCTATTCAATCCACCTCTCCCTCCTCTGATGACCAAAATCTCTTGGCACCCGACACTTACTCGATTCCATCTTGGTTGAATTCCTTGAGGTCTACCTTTGACTACATTTCCCAAATATTTTCGTCCAACGAATATATTATAGAAATGCTTAGCATTGACGACATACCTTGGGATGATAACCATCATCGATCCTATTTTCTTCCACATCTTGAAGAAATATAGGAAGATATACACTCTATCTCCCCACCCCCCCTGATGTTGTCGACTTTCCACAATCACCCATACTTACACAAGATACTATTTCTGAAGGGAATATGGGAAACATTTTCTCTACAATCGTTATTGACATTTTGATCAAGGAAGGTGTCGTGGAAAATATTAATCTCGGTGCTAATTGTTCACCCGAGGAAGTGGTTTCTTACACCTCTTTATTTATAGAATTCTGCAATGTCTTCGCTTGGAGCTACGAAGAAATGCTAGGGATCGATCCTTCGATCATTGTGCATGAGATTAAAACTTACCTAGGTGTAAAACCTGTTCGACAGAAAATTCACCCGGTCCATCCTAAGAAGACTATGGCTATTAAGGTAGAAGTTGAGAAATTATTGAAATCTGGCTTCATCTATCCTGTCCCTTTGACGGAATGGGTTTCAACTATTGTTCTGGTCACTAAGAAGCAAGGGACCATTCGTGTCTGCGTTGATTATAGGGACCTCAATAAGGCTTGTCCGAAAGACAATTACCCTACGCCCTTCATCGACCAGATCATTGATAATTGCGCAGGTAGTGTGATTTTATCTTTCATGGATGGTTTCTCAGGGTACAACCAGATTGACATTTTACCTGTTGATCAGCATAAGACAACCTTCATCTTCCTGTGGGGAACTTTCACCTATCGGAAACTACCATTTGGCCTAAAAAACGTTGGTGCTACATTCCAGTGGGCCATGTCATATGCTTTCTATGATATCAAACATATAGAGGAACCTTACCTCGACGATTTACCTGCCCATTCATCCAGTCAATTAGACCATTTTGGTCATCTACAGGCTATTTTTCTTCGATGCCAGTTCTACCGTATTCGTTTGAACCCACACAAGTGTATATTTTCTATCAAATCGGGTCGACTCCTCGGTTTATTTGTTTCCAAGGACGGGATTCAGGTGGATCCCTTAAAAATTAAGTCTATCCTTGCTTTACCTCCACCTAATAATTTGACACAACTCCAAATTTTGCAGAGGAAAGTGAACTTTCTTATCTGTTTCATTTGTAACTATGCTGAGATTACCAAAGGATTTATGCAATTGTTGCAGAAAGACACTCCTTTCATCTGGGATGACTCTGCTCAACGATATTTTGCTTCTCTTAAGCATGCATTGACCAACGCACCTCTTTTGCATCCTAGGAATTATACGAAGGACTATATCCTTTACTTAGCAGCCTCTACTTCCACTATTTCTATGGTGTTAGTTCAAGAGGACCCTAACGGTGAAGAACATGTGATATATTATTTGAGGAAAAGGATATCTGGTCCAGAAATACGATATTCACATGTTGAGAAGTTGGCTCTGGTAGCCGTCATCGCTGTCTAGATATTTCGTCATTACATTTTGCTACGCACCACCACAATTATCGCAGATTCTAACCCCATGTATCACATTCTAACACGTCAAGTTCTTGGTGGAAAATATTCCAAATGGACCGTCATCCTTTAGGAATTTGATCTCGAGTTTGCTAAGTCCAAAGCCAAGAAATCCTTGGTGTTTGCGGAGCTCATCTGCAATCTTCCCCATGCCGATGAAGACACTGAGCCTAGACATTCTCTCCCCGATGATCTCTATTCCTCATTAGCACGTCTGATCCTTGGTATGGAGACATCCTTCTTTATCTCCAGACCCAACGTTTTCAGCCCAATATCTCTCATGAATAACGTCATCATTGTTTCCATCATTCTTGCCACTACCTTATCATCGGTGACACCTTGTATTGTCGTGGTATTGAAACTATCCTGCGACAATGTTTGACTCATGAAGAGGTTGAACGTGTCCTTAATGACTGTCACCTTGGAGCCTGTGGCGGTCATATTTCTGGGATGGCTACAGCTCAGAAAATCTTACGTGCTAGCTACTTTTGGCCCTCTATCTTCAAATATTGTATCGAGGCCATCAAAAAATGCCCACCCTGCCAATTTTTTCATAAAAAGGCATGCACCCACCTAGATCCGCTGCATCCCATTATTTCCATCGGCCCCTTTGCTAAATGGGGCATTGATTGCATGCAGTGTAATCCTACCTCAACTGGGGGGCACGGTTATATCATCGTTGTCGTTGATTACTTCACAAAATGGGTCGAGGCTATGCCTACCTTTCTGAATGATGGCCGTACTGCAACTCTTTTCTTCTTCAACCACATCATCACTCGCTTTGGTGTTCTACAAGCCATTGTCACTAATCATGGTTCACACTTTCAAAACTAGATGATGAGTGAGTTGCATGCCAAGTTGGATTTTCGCCATGAGAAATCATCCCCATACTATCCTCAAGCAAATGGACAAGTTGAAGCTATCAAAAAGGTCCTTAAAACCATGATTCAACATATGGTAGGGGAAAATAAGACATCTTGGCACCTACAAATTTTCTCTACTCTCTGGGCTTACCGTACTTCAGTGAAAACTGCTACTGGATTCACTCCTTTCCAGTTAGTATATGGCATAGAAGTTTTTTTACCAATCGAGTGCGAAATTCCCTCATTGAAACTCAAAGTAGAACTCCTGCCTCACACTTCTACTGAAGAAGAACGCTTCTTACACCTGACTAGGTTGGATAAAATATGCCATGATTCCTCTCTCGTTAACGAGATGTATCAAAAGTGAATCAAGAATCAATACGAAAAATCCATCCATCCTCGTACTTTTGTAGAAGGAGACCTAGTCCTCATTTACGACCAGGCTCATGATAAGTTAGGGACAGGAAAGTTAGAACCTCTGTGGCATGGTCCTTACATTGTGAAACGTGTTTTACATAGAGGTGCCTATGAGCTAGTTGACTATGACGGAATCTCCCTGGGTGATCCCCGAAATGGGCTTTACCTTAAGAAGTACTATGCATAAGACATCTAGCATGCGTGCTTTGTACATTATTGTATTTTTAGTTTGGTGTGTTTTTTCTCTTGCATGCATGAGTTTTGCCTTAGCCTCTTATACTTTGTCTTGTGTTTTCCTGTGTAGATGACATCCTCCTTTCCTATCTTTGTCGGGTTTGCAGATGGCGCTAGTCAACACAACCAAAACATTTCTTCTGCAGCTTGGGTCATTTACCACTATGACGAATTGGTGAGTTCAGAAGGTATTTTCTTAGGATCGAAAACTAACAACATGGCAGAATATCATGCTGTCATTGGACTTTTAACCGAAGCCTCCTCCCTGGATATATCTCGTATTATCATTAACCTAGACTCTCAACTTGTGGTCTGTCAACTTAATCGAATCTACACCATTCACAATCCTATCCTATTGTGTCTCCATCTATGAGTTCGTTGTCTTGAAAGAATGTTTGATTTTATCAAATACAGACACATACCAAGAGGACTTAATACAACTTCAAATTCATTAGCCAATTACATCATGGATCGGTATCTCGCACATAGATGAGGTTTCATAAAGGAAATAAATCATACATCACATGTGAATTAACCACATCAAAAAAATACATCATTATTTGCAAACATCATTTGGCACCATAAAAACTCAGATATGTATATATATACGACGTGACAGAAAACGTTTCATTACATAAAAAAAGTACATAGAAGGGAAAAATGTTGGGTCCTCACGCCCATAACATCATCATACAGACTATACAAAAAACA
>JASDQU011378646.1:0-15932 GCA_032191745.1 Picea mariana | reverse complement strand
CTCTCCCACCATTTCTCTCTCTTCCCCTCTTTCTCTCTCCATTCCCCCTCTTTGTCTCTTTACGTATCCACCCCTTCCTTCCACTCTCTCTCTACCCCCACTTCTATGTCTCTCTCTCTACATCCCTTCCTTTCACTTTTCATCTATGTCTCCCTCTCCTTCGCTCTCACACTTTCTCTCTACCTCTCCTCTTTGTCTTGCTTGCTACCCCTCTCACACTCTCACACACGCTCTCTATCCCCCCTTCCTCCCTATCTTTCTCACCCTCCTTCCCACTATCTCTCCTCTATATCTCCTACATATACCCCTCTCTCCTACATTTACCTCTCTCTCTACCCACCTCTCTATCTTCCTCTCTCTCCCTCTCACACTCTCACACACTCTCTCTACTTCCCTTCTATGCCTTGATCTCTCTCCCTCCCACACTCCCACACACACACACTTTCTAGCTCCACTCCATGTATACCTCTCTCTCCCTCCCACACACAAACACACTCACTCTCTACCTTTCCTTTTTGTTTTCCTCTCTCTTCCTCCCACACTCACACACACACAAAAAATTTCCAGCCCCCCTCTATGTCTTCTTCTCTCTCCTTCCCACACTCTAACACACTCACTCTCTACCTCCCCTCTTTTTCTTCCTCTCTCTCCCTCTCACACTTGCTAACACACGCTTTCTATTCCCCCTAGCAAGTTTGGTACATTGGGAGGAAAGGCATGGTAAGAAAATAAATGAACTTGACCTAGACCTGGAAAGAAATGTCAAGACCTATAGCTAGACCTAGACCTAGACTTTGACTGTGACTGAGACCTAAATCTTCCCTCATCATGACTCACACTCTCACACCCACTCCTTCTCTATATCCCCATTGTTATACTCTCTCCCTCTTTCTTTGTCCCTCCATCTATTTCCCTCCCTCTCCCCCCCCCNCTCTCTCTCTCTCCTTGTTATTAGTCTCACTCTCACTCTCTCTCTATTCCCCTCTTTATCTCTTTATCATTATACATCCATTTATGTCTCTCTACATATCACTCTCTACCATTATTCTTCTCTTCCTGGCTCTCTCCCTCCCTCCTCTTATTTCCCTCCTCCCTTTCTCTCTACGTTATCCCTGTTTCTCTCAATATCACTCTCAAGCTCTCTTGTACTCTTATTTTCTCTTTCCCTCCATCCCCTTATCTCCCTATCCCCTCTCTCACTTTCATGTACTCCTCTCTCCCCCTCACTTTGTATCCCCTTCCATTTCTCGTTCGTTTTATCCCCCTACCTCTCTCTCCTCTACTCTCCCCACATTTCTCTATTTATATTTCTCTACCCCCCCGTTCCCTCTATCTCCCTCGTTCCTATCACACTCAGTCTCAGTCTCTCTCTACATATTCCTCCCTATCTCTTTGTCTCTGCCTCCCTTAAACTATCTCCCCTATCTTCCCCTCACTTTGTATCCCACTTCCTCTCTCTCCTACAATATTCCCCCCTCTCTCACTTTACCTATGTCTACCCATCTTCCGTCAATCTCCCCCCTTTTTCTCTCTCTCTATCTCTCTCTCTACCCACTCTCTTTGTCTCCCTATCCCTCCCTCTCACACACTCAAACATTCCCTGTCCAACCCCCCTCTCATTGTTTCTCTCTCCCCCTCTCACATTCACAGATTCTCTATATGTCCCCCTCCTTCCTCTTTCTCTCCTCCTCCATACCACTATCTCTCCTCTCTTTCTCTCTCTCTCCTTGTTTTTATTCTCACTCGCACTCTATCTCTTCCCCACTTTCTCTCTCCCTCCCCACCTCTTTCTCTTTTCCCCTAGTTTTACCTCCCTCTCTCTCTATTCATCTAACTCTCGACCTCTCTTCTAATCGTGTTTTCTCTCTGCATCCTCCCTCTCTCTCTCTACCCTCTGCCTCTCTCTCTCCATATAACTATCAACCTCTCTTTTTTTATACCCCCCTTCTCTCTTCACCTCTTTCATCTAACCTTCCCTCTCTCTCCCACCGTATTTCCCTCCCTCTATCTCCCCCACTCTCCCCCCTTTCTCTATTTTCCTCTATCTACCCCCTTTTCCTCTCTCTCTCTCTCTCTCTACCCCCCATATTTTTCTTACTCTCCCTCACTCTCACACACTATCTTTGTCTTCTTCTCTCCCCCCTTCACACTCTCTTTCTTCCTCTCTCTCCACCTCCCTCTCTATCTTCCTCTCTCTCCCATTCACATCGTCTTTCTTCCTCTCTCTTCGGCCCCCTCTTTTTCTTCTTGTCTCAGACTCACACTCTCATACACTCTCTCTCTACACACCCTCTATGTATTCTCCCCTATCCCTCTCATAATATCACACATTAGATCAATTTTTGTACATCACAAGGAAATAAATGGCCTTGACCTAAATATGTCAAGACCTAGAACTAGACCTATACATAGAAATACCTAAACATGGAAAGGCATGGAAAGACATATACCTAAACCTAGAG
Source organism: Picea mariana (assembly GCA_032191745.1). Taxonomy (NCBI): domain Eukaryota; kingdom Viridiplantae; phylum Streptophyta; class Pinopsida; order Pinales; family Pinaceae; genus Picea; species Picea mariana. The sequence goes on along the minus strand of JASDQU011378646.1, from coordinate 13,470 downwards.
CATACACAATGACATAGACGATCGACCATGACCCAGACATATAGGATGACCATGATCTAGTCCATAACATAGACCTACATTTATACCTAGACCATGACCCACATGAGTACAAAAACCTAGAGCTACACCTAGACCATAACCTAGAACTATACCATGACCATGTACATGACCATGAACTAGACCATGACATAGATAGTCACCTAAACCATGACCTAGACGCCCCTAGATCTTTGTAAGCCTAGTAATAACCTATACTTGACCTTGAACACTCTCCACACTGAATCCCTAAGTGCATTATTCATATACCTCTTGTTAAAAGCCCCATAATGCTTGCACCCATGTCTTGGTACTCTAACCATTGCTCCATGCTTTAAAAAACTTTAAATCATAAATACTTAGGTTGGGAACTCATCCTTTCCTAGAAGGACCATATCTTTATTCCTAGAACACACACACATTATAGGAACATGGGTGCATTCCTGCTGAGAATGTTTATGTGCCAAACACACTCCTCAACATATTCTATCTTAAAGGGAAGGCATGGGACGGAATGGAAAGGTAAGGAAAGGCAAGGCACAAAAAGGCATGGCATAGAATGACATGGTAAAGAAAGGAAAGAAAAGTAACATATAATTGAGTTGTGTGCCAATAAATGGGCCCAAGAGATGAAAACCAATGCCCTGGATCCAATGCAACCGACGATTGGTCCATCCAAGTCCCGATTTTGGTTTTATCACACTTTGCAACTCTCCTCCTCAAGCCATTCAGGGACATGTTGGAAATTTGGTCTGGGAGGCATAAAATCCACACTGAGCATCATAATGGAGTTCCATAATTTCCCACACATCTATTTATAAAAGGACCACATGACCACCCTACCCACAATCACCCGACACAATGTTATTGAAAATAAACCTCTTGTCCAAAATTTGCACTATGCCTCATTCACCAAAACCCTAATCCTAGAGATCCTGTAACAAATGATTTTTTAGGAAATGAAAGGATAGAAGAGGGGACCCACTATATGAAAACCATTTCCAAGATCCAATGTAGCCAATGGTTCATCCATCCGAGTCCTAGTTTCAATTTTATTGTGAGTTGGAACTTGCCTCCTCAAGTCATTCAAGAACATGTTGGCAATTTGGTCTTGGGGAATAAAATCCATATCAAGTAGAATAAAGGAGTTTTGTAGGCTCTCACATGTATATTTTTCCAAGGCCCATATGACCATACTACCCATAATCACCCGAAACATTGTTCTTGAAATTGACCTCTTGTTCAGAATTTCCACTATGCCTCATTGAGCAAAACCCTAGTCTCAGAGGTCCTGCAACAAATGAAATTATGGGAAAAATAATGACAATGGAGGGGCCCCACTAGTTGAAACTTGGATCCTTGAATTTAATTCAATTGGTGATTCATCCATCGAAGTCCCAGTTTGATTTGTATCATGAGTTGCAACTCACCTCCTCAAGCCATTCACGGACATGTTGGGAATTTAGTCCAGGGGCATAAAATCTAGACCGATCAACATAATGGATTTTCGTAATCTCCCACACATTTTATTTTTCCAAGTCCTACATGACAATTCTACCCACAATCACAAGGCCTAGTTTTCTTGAAAATTGACCTCTTTTTCAAAATTTACACTATGCCTCAATGAGAAAAACCCTTGTCTTGGAGATCACGTAAGAAATTATTTTTTGGATACCATAATTATAGCAGAAGGGTCCCAATAGCTAAAACCCGGTGCCCAGGATCTACTGCAACCAACAGTTCATCCATATGAGTCTCATTTTTAGTTTTATCGTGAGTTTCACCTCATGTCCCAATCCATTTAGGGAAATGTTAGTACTAGACCTAGACCTACACCATGACAATGACATAGTCCTAGACCTAGACCTAAACCATGACCTAGAAATATAACTAGACGAATACCTAGACCTACACCATTACCATGACATATACCATGACATAGACCATGACCTAGACCTTGACCTTTACCATGGAAAGACGCGGCATGACAAGAGAAGGCATGGAAAGGCAATGTCTAGGCATAGGTCTAGTTCTAGGTATGGAAATGCAAGGAAAGGCCATGCAAGGCAAGTAAAGGAAAGGCATGACATGACAAGGATAGGAAAATCATACATGGAAAGGGAAGGAAAGGTGTAGGGCTAGGGCTAGGAGTAGGTTTAGGTCTAGCTCTACATGTTATATCTTGTTATAAAAGTTATTGAGTTAAAAGATTAGTTTTTATTTCTTTTATTTTAAACAAGGACTTGAAGTTATGTCACTTTTCATGCAATCCAAAATATTCCTAAGATAATCCTATTAGTTATTAAAATCCATGTTTCACAACTATGAAGATACTTAATATATATGAATAAAGAGAGCTTATGTTATGACATTGAAATTCTCATGCAAGTATTTTATCTAAAATAGATGGGATAACAAGTTGTAGTATAGAATTTCATGCATAATGAATCCTTTGATTGTAATTTTTAGGTACTAAACTTGTTCATTTAGTAGAAGAATGATTTTTTTAAGAAAAAAAATTGTATGGTACATGGATGCCATTATTTGTTTATCAAATTAACTTGAAAAACAATTCTCTTTAACGATGAAAATAACTATATTTTGACAAACAATTATTTTTATGAATATCATAATCAAAGTAACTTTTAGATGAATTGTGGTTAGCCAAGGCAAGTCAAGGAAAGAAAACTAAATGCAAGGCATGGCATGAGATGGCATGGAAATGAATGGGATGGAAAGGCATGCAATGGAAAAGAAAGGAAATCCAATGCAAGGAAAGACAATGCAATGCAAGGAAATGCATGGCATGGCATGACATGGAAAGGCAAGGAAATTGAAATCATGGCATGGCATGGAAAGGAAAGGAAAGTCATGGCATGTCATGAAAATGCATGGCATATCAATGCATTTCAAGGCATGTAATGACATGAAAAGGAAAGGTAATGCAAGGTAAGGAAAGGTGTGGCATGGCAAGGCAAGGCATGGCACAAAAAAGGCATGGAATGGAATGGCATGACAAGAAAATATAATGAAAGGAATGGCATACCATGGCATGGAAAGGAAAATAATGGTATGGAAATGCATCACATGGCATTCCATCGAAAGGAAAGGCATGACATGGCATGGCATCGAATGTCATTGAAAGACATGGCATGTCATGGTTTGGCAAGGCAAGGCATGGCATGGCATTGCAAGGTATGAGAAGGAATGATATGACATGGCATGACATGGAAAGGCAATGCAAGGCATGGAATGGCATAGAATGGAATGGAAAGAAAAGACAATTCAAGTAATATCATCACAAGGAAATGAATGGAAAGCAAATGCATGGCAAGACATGGAATGGCATGGAGAGGCATAGAACTATAATGCAAGGCAAGGCAAGGAATGGAATATAAATTCATGGCATGGAAAGGCATTGCATGGAATAGAAAGGAAAGGAAAGGGATGGCATGACATGGCATGGAAAGGCATGGCATGGCAAGATATGGAAAGACATGGCATGACATGATTTGGAAAGATAATAAAATGAAAGGCATGGAATTACATGGAAAGGAATGGTAAGTCAAGGAAATGAAAGAAATGACATGTAATGGCATGAAATGGCAAGGCAAGGAAAGGCATGGTAAGGAAAGGCATGGAAAGGAAAGGAAAGGTACGGGAATGCAAGGCAAGGAAAGGCTAGGAAAGCAAGGAAATTAAAAGCAAGGAAAGACTAGGAAAGAAAGGAAAGAAAAGGAAAGGCAAGGCATTGATCACATACTTTGTTTTGGACTCTCCATCCACTTGGCATATTTAACATTCATCCTTGGATTTGGATACCTTTGAATTCACAAATGTGGAGTGGTTGCATGCATGCACATTCTTGGAGGGAACATTCTCTATGGATACTTGGCATTTGAATTGCCTTGATGCCTATTTTTGGTGGTGTGTCCCCTTCATGAGCATTATTTGGTGCATACTTCTACTATTATTTGATGAGGGTGAGTTGTTTTGGAGAGGCTAATGTCCACATGGTGTAACATGGTCAACCATGAATTGAGGAGAGATATAAATAATTCATTATTATAATATTTATTTGACATGTCTTGGAGTTAGTTAGAAAATAATAATATTTTATTTTATAAGAGAAGAGATTCACTCTATAAATAAGAGTTATCTCTCTCCATTTTGAAGGGTGGAGAATTTGGGTGTTTAAGAGCTTTCCTCTTGGGATACATTGTAGAACATTTTGGCAAGATAAATGGACAATTTGAGGTATATTTTGGTTTCATGTGAGGATTTATTGTGCACTCATATTTTATGTGTTTATTTTGTATTAAGAAACCCTTGTAACATGTTTTGTTTTCCGTTATAATGAACCATGCTTCATCTTGGATAGAGTAATGTGACATTTCAAATCTCTTATTTATATTGTGATTATGTTAGCCTACATGATTGTTATTATTGGTTCATGGACTCTTAACTATGATGGGTTTTAAGTATTTTGTCAAATTTAGGTAATTAGAACCATTAATTGCATATGGATGTAGCACTTGACAACCCTTTCCCACCATAAGAGATTCATTAACGTATAACACATATTTAAAATAAATTTAGAAAAAATGAACTATTCTTACTTTCATAGACTTCATTAACACTTTAAAAAGTAATTAATCAAGTTAAATAAATTCATACATTCATACACATAAAATTCATACATTCATCAACATAAAATGCAGAAGCAATGATATTCATAAAAAGTGTGCAATGAAATGTGTGTATATATATATAGAACATCATCTAAATTGTACATTTTTTACAAAAATGATACCTTGTTCCCAATAGAAAAAATGGCAGCAAGTTCGCTAACATAAAAAATAGTCATATGATGTCATATATATAAAATGTCAGTCGTTGGTCACTCATAAAACACTTCCACCCTTTCCACCCTCAAGAGCATCCTATAAATTTATCTTTCTTCTCTTCTTTGAAAAATCATCTCTAGTGTATTTTGGCCTAGGTGTGGTTCATCATTTTGGAGACTGCACAAAGAAAAAACATTCTTACAAGTTTTTTTCCACAATGAATTAAAGGACATACAAAATGATTCTTTATATGTCAACATAAGACAACTCACCACAGATGGTACAAATAATAGTGAGGTTGTTACCCTCCTCTATGACCCTAATCTCTTTTCAATGACACCATGTGTCAATTACAATGATAAAATCATGAAATTTAAACATATATGCATAAAATAAATTGCATTTGTGATACATAAAAAAATGATCATCAACACATTATCTCATTTTTAATATCTCAGACCTCAATGGAGATTTACTGATAGGTGGAGTGCTCAACTATACAAACTTCTCTGAGGTAACCTCTATTGTGGTAGCCTTGGTTGATGGCACATATGGAAATGGTGGTGGGGGTGGGTGGCATACGGGTGCATCCACGTTGGATGGATGCGATGGAAGAGGTGGTGAGGATGGGTGGATTGTGGGTGCATCCATTGAGGATGTATGAAATATAAAATATGTTGGTGGTGGGGGACGATGGATCCCCACAGACTATAAAAGTGATCGAAGAACCCTCAACCTGAAGTAAGGTAACTTAAAAGTTGTGGGTCGGTACCTAGGGAGAGGACTAGTACTAAAGCTAACAAAAATATTGGCAACCTGCATACGTATCAATAATATTGAACTATTAGAACGTAATAGTAAAATTCAACAACATAAATACAACAAATTTGATATTTAAATGATATTTAACTCTGCACATGATACCTGTGAAGCAAGTGACTTTTGCATCATAGGTGGGCATTCATTGACATCGCTTCATCCCACAACCTATAGAAACAAAAGAACATTAAAAAATAAAGTATGACATAAAATAAATATATCACTATGGTGAATTTATCAAATGTGACACATACCTATGCATGGGGTATACTGATTGAACATGCTACATTTATTTCTACATCAGTGGTGGAGACAAAAATTGATGCATCCACGAGTGTAGAGGGTATCCTAAATGGTTGTAGTGTTTTTTTATTCATCTGAGATATGATCAATATATTATTACAATGATGGGTGTTCCATATATAGGTAACATATGGTGACCATCCATGAAAGGATGCATCCCTTGGATAATAAATAACTATTTATTATTATCATTTACTTATTATATATAGTATTTTATAATCAATAATTATATTATTAATTATTAATCTAATAGAATGTCTTCCCGATGTTGTCCAAACATGAACACTCCCTCTCAACGAGGGAGACATTATGCATCATGCCAAGCTTGTGTCTGAAGTATAAAAACTTCACCCTAGACTCATGACACTTGTTTGTCAGCCTTGGGAGACATCTCTCTCCCACCTAAACTAAGGAGAAACTCCTTATGAAACTCTCCCTTTTGAGCCAATTGACTCTCCGTGAGATCAGATTCACTCTGGGTCCGCATGTAATAACATATAACATCTTGAATCTTTGTCATTCCTTGTCAAATCACCATGAATAGGACAAAGACCACAATAGGATATTTCACCACAAGTACATACCTTTGAGTGAATGTCAACCTGATGCTAACTGACATGTGGAAAAAAAAATTCAAGCACCTCGAGTCTATCTCACCTGACTCATAAACTTTGTAGAAATCTAGTGTGTCTATCTTGACTGACTCATAAACTAGCTAAGTGCACTCACTGCATATAAAATATTTGGTCTGGTGTTAACCAAATAAATCAATTATCTAATCAACTTTTTGTATATATTTGGATCAATTTCATCAGAATCAGAAGAAGACACACTTAGTTTCTTTGGATTCATCACCATCGGTGTAGCCATGGGCTTGAAGTTCAACATCCCAAACTTCTTCAATATCTAAACTGTATACTTCCCCTAACTCGGGATGATCTCATATGTTCTCTGCCACACCTCTAGTCCCAAGAAGTACTGCATCATACCAAGTTCCTTCATCTCTAACTTAGAGTCCAATGCATACTTTCATTCAATAATAAGGCTCTCTATATCGACGAGGAATAAATCATCAACATAGAGGACCAAAACCAGGGACTCACCATTAACAGTATTGTAGTACAGGTTGGGATTGACAACACTTTTGTTGAAGCCCAAAATTCATCAGGTGTCCATCAATCCTCGCATACAAAGCTTAAGGTAGTTGCTTGAGTCCATGAAAGGCCTTCTTCAACCCACACACACGAGAATCCTTCTCATGTATCATGAAACCATATGGTTGCTCGATGTATACTTTCTCCTCAATATCTCCATTGAGAAAGGTTGTCTTTACATCCATATGATGTATTCTCCAACCCATGGATGTTGCAGGGGAATTAATCATTCAGATAGAAGTGTATCAAGCAGTAGGAGAAAATGTCTTCTCATAATATATTCCCTCCACCTGAGAGAATCCTCTAGAAAAAAATATCATTTTGTGTCTCTCGATGCTCTCATCAACTATGTGTTTGATCTTGTAGATACATTTTGAAGTCATTGCAAACTTCCCCTCGGGTCTCGGAACAAGATCCCACACATCATTTTTCATGACGGACTGATACTCCTCCATCATGGCATCTGTCCATACTGGATGACTAGTTTCCTCCTCATAACAGGAAGGTGTAGAATCAATGATGTGGCTCATAGTTGCGGTATAGCATGAATATCTATGAGGTATATTTCTCTTTCCGAAGGTAACATATATTTCCATCTCTCACTCAATCTATCTCTGACCAGGGATGTAGATCCGATATTCCTTCAAAGACTCACTGTACCCCACAAATTTACCCTTTCTACCTAAAGGGTCTAGCTTGGTCCTTTTCTCCTTGGATACATGAATGTATACTGAACACCCAAATATCCTGAAGTATCCAACCTCAGGCTTCATTCTAGTAATGGCCTCCTCGAGAGTCATGTTCCTCAAGGAATTCTAGTCTGAGAATACACTACAGTCATGGATGCCTCTGTCCACAAAAACATAGGTAAATGTTGATCATGAATCCTTGCCTTGACTATCTCAAAAATAGATCTGTTCTTCCTCTCTAAGACCCCATTATGTTGAGGGTTGCGAGGAACTGTGTACTCCCTCTTTATCCCTGCATCAAACATCTCTAGGAGACATTGAGGTTCTTTCATGGAACGAATGTCCCCCAATACATATCTATGTTTCCTCATGAAACCAATGTCTTGGTTCCTTCACCTAGTAATTCACTGATTACTTTGTAATCAAGTAGTATCATACTACTACTACCATGCCATCAGTAGCTCAAATCATTCGCCACATTATTTATGACTATGATGTAATCAACCAGTAGAACACAATTAATAAAATGTCATCCAATAGTACACAATTATGTCCATGTCATAGTAGTACACAACTATTTTCCAGTGGTACACAACCACTTCCATAGTCTCACGACTACGTAGCAATCCACCAGTAGCACATAACTACTATCATGTTGTCTAGTGGTATGCAACCACTTCCTTAGTCTCCATGACCATGTTGTGATGTTTCTCCTCTCCTCGTAGTACTATTCACACCTATCCACTTCGCATGGCGTAGGAAATATTATGACCATAGCCTCATTCACACCTAGCCACCTCACATTGCATAGGCAAGGCTAAGATTCAAGTCATATTCACACGTAGCCACCTAAAATGGGTTAGGAAATACTTGTACCCAACTAAGCATTACTCCCTCACTCACCTCACATGACTAATTAGGGAAACCCTTGTCCAAAGGGATTAGTCAGCTAGAGGAGAGAAAACACCACACCTCTACCTGTGTTGATCTCACCAAATGAAAGAGAACTTGCTACACATACACCCATGTCCAGATTAGCAATAACTGATCTCGATTAAACCAATGAGAATTATTGGGATCATACCTCGTGATCTCATCTTACAATATATTACCCATTGGCATTAGATGCATGAATGACCCATATGAAGGGATATCCACTTGCCTTCAAACCAAGAGATATATTCAATGGTTTATGGATGTTGTCGGTCTTGGAATCATCAATATGGTTTGATCCCTCTGATCCACAAGGATCTCCTTTCACATAAAATGCATACAATCGAGGGTTATGGCGACTTGGTGGAGCCACAAAACAAAATTGATCTACTTTCGTTAGAGTTCGATCTGTGGAGCAATTTTTTTAAATACACCAAACAAGCTAAATCTGAGCTACAATATCTCTCTCTGATTGCGATATACTAAGGCGACTGTACCAAAGTTTCAAATTTTAAAAACTTTGCATTCAATGCGAGCTTGTAGCACCTCGAGCTTCCACACTTGAATTATATCACGCCAATCTGGCTATGATTATCTCTACTACATTCACCTGGTGCATGGGGCTCTATCTGACATCTATACCCACTTATTACACCATCAAACTTCAAATTTTGACCTACCACGATGAATGGTCGCACTTCTCTTTCGCTACGCAAATCAGTGGATTGATCTGGAGATAGGTAGATAATACAATAGAGGTTGGACTTCCAAAAATACCAGGAGGTCACTTCTCTTTCTCGAAGTGCCTAGATGGAGCTAACCCGGGCCTTGGCTCATCATGTAACTTTAAAATTCCCAATTTTTAAACTCGAATAAGGTGTTGCCTGAAATTCTATGTTGTTATTTCTTAGATCACAAACTTTCTTCAGAATCACACCTTCAAAAATTGGTTCGCTCGTTCTCATGTTAAGGCCAAAAACTATGGCTTGATGTCACACAATCAATCTAACTTTCCTCTCATTTTCCTGGGATCTCATGTGGAGTCAAGCCTAGTCCCACTCTGATACCATGTTGTTTTTCTTCATATGAGACATGATCAATATATTATTACAATGACGAGTGTTCCATATATAGGGAACATATGGTGACCGTCCATGAAAGGATGGGTCCCTTGGATAATAATAACTATTTATTACTATCATTTGCTTATTATATATAGTATTTTATAACCAATAATTATATTATTAATTATTAATCTAAGAGAACGTCTTTCCTATGTTGTCTAAACATCAACGCATAGCAATTGCAAAACAACATAAAATAAAATATCGATATAAATACACAAAATACTAGATATAAATATATAATGAAGAACAACATAGAGATGGTTTATATACAAACCTCCTCCATGACACTCTGTTGTCCACTAGCCTTAATAGGCCCATAGCAAGTTTACCCGCAACTCGAGCATTTGTGCGGTTCTCATGGACGACTGCTATATCCATGTTCCCTCTCCTCATTGAACTCTCTTGTATGGAGTGAAGATTTCACCCCTCTATCAATGTCATTGGCAGAAACCTCCTATCAAGATAGTGCAATGAAGCTCCCATGTTGCACTAGTAAAAGTTATTAAATTAGAAGGAAAAGAAGAGAAATGATTAAAAATGGTATATTCACAGGTTTATATTTAATACATTCTTAAAATAACATTATTAATATATCAAATATGCATCTTCAACATTAAAAAATATATTAATATTATTAGTACTAACATTATTAACATTATTATTAGTATGAACATTTCAACTAAAATCAATAATATTATAGCTATAATGAATCAATCCAGCTATAAGTAATTATGGTTTAATCCTCTTAGCAACGAAAAACAAATTGTGTTATGTTTTGAAAATTAGACCTCACGATAACACACAGAGGTAGGAAAATGTGAACACTCCCCGAAGGACATTTGACGTGAATTACTTCTAGCCATCCAAACTATTGAAACATGAAACATCAATTATGATTCTTACTGTATCTTTCTTATTAAGATAAAATTGTTCTAGACGATGATCTCAATTTCCTTAGTGAGATTCAAAATTAATAGACTAGCAACAACCACTTTTATGTAAAAAGTGGTTGATATACGTCGATCGACGCCATTTTCCACTTTTTTTAATTAATGGCGCCGATCGATGTATATCAACCACTTTTTACATAAAAGTGGTTGTTGCTAGTTGACGGCCGACATGCCTGAAATAACATTAATACATTAATACACTAATGTATTAAATACATTAATGTATTTAATGCATTAATACATTAAGTAGATTAAATACATTAATACATTAGTGTATTAATGCATTAATACATTAAAAAGATTAATGTATTAAATACATTAATATGCATTAATACATTAAATACATTAATATGCATTAATGCATTAAATACATTAAAAAAATCAATGTATTAAATACATTGATATAGTATTAATGCATTAATGTATTCAATATATTAATGTATTTAATACATTAATTCCTTAATAATATATCACCTAAATTAATATATTATTAATTAATGTATTAATAAATCACTAAAAGTAATAAATTATAGTAGTATATTAAGTCATTATTATTGTGTTTAAATATATTATAGTTAGTGTATTTATATATTCTTAATTAATAAAATAATGTATTAATAAAATATTTATACATTATGAAATAAAACATTAATATTAAATATTTTATAAATAAAAACACAAATATTAATATTCTTGATTTAATACATTAAAAAAGTATCTATATATTATTAAAATATTAAAATATTAATAATACATTATAATAATGTATTGACTCATTATTATAAATGTATTAATAAAACACTAACAAATACATTACTTAATAAATTATAATAGTATATTAATTCATACTTTAATAATGTATTATTAATATCTTACCTTATTAATTTATTAATAGAGTATTAATAATGTATTAATGCTAAAGTAATACATTATTATAAAATAATAATATGTTATTATTATTAATATATTATTATACAATAAAAAATAATACATTAATAAGGTAATACATGAATAAAACATTAATACATCAAAAAGGTATTAAGGTAATAAAAAATACATTAATTTATTATATTTAAACTATTATATTAAAATACTAATACATTAATAAAATATTTATACAATAATAAAGTAATAGATTAATTAATAAGGAAACGATACATTAATAAAATAACGATACATCAATACTTTAGTAATATATCACCCAAATTAATATATTATAATAATATCTTAACTCATAATTATAATGTTAAAATATTTTATAAATAACATATTTATAGATTATTAATTAATGTATTAATAAAGCATTAACAAATACATTAAGTAGCCCCCGGGGGGGCAGCTCAATTGGCAAGTGCCGTGAAAATGAAGTTCCATGAGGTTTCGAGTTCAATTCCCCCCTACTTACCTTGTGTGCCGCGTAAGGGGCATCTAGTTGTTGATTCCTCCAGACACACACAAAAAAAAAACAAATACATTAAGTAATAATTTATAATAGTATATTAAGTCATTATTATTGTGTTTAAATATATTATAGTTAATATATTTATATATTCTTAATTAATAAATTTATGTATCAATAAAATATTTATACATTATGAAATAATACATTAATAAAGTAATAAAACATACATAAAGTATTAATAAAATATTGTTAATTAATACATTAATAAAGCATTAAAACATTAAAAAAATATTTATTTTATAATAGTACATTAATATATTGAAGTAATAAAGTACAAGTACATTAATAATACATTATTACATAAATAGAAAACATTGACCATGATCATCACCATGATGATGACGATGGTTCAAAGTGATAGCCTATGCTTCATCATCACGATAGTTAACTCCAATTGATGATGATCATAACAATGACTATGCCTGATGTACGATATATATATAGTTTGTTGCATTGCGATAACCGTAAATCTTTATGAAAATGGAAAATTATATTGAGAGTTGTTCATCACAAGTGCGAAAATGGTTGTTAGAATGTGGCGTCAAGAATTTTTTTGTCACATTGCAACGTTCGAAAGTGTACATCAGATCGCGACATTGAGAAATGTTCATCAGAGTGCAACATTTGGAAATGTTAGTCACAATGCAATGGAAATGTTCATCATAATTCAATGGAAATGTTAGTCACAATGAGATGTATGGAATCATGTTTTACTTTTTAGACAATGATTTATATTTTTCCTAAGGACATTGATAACAAAAGGGAAATCTTCGTCACATTGTGACGATGGGAAACATTTGTCAGAATGCAACGTTGGGAAATGTTTGTCAAAATGGGACGTTGGGAAATGTTCTTCAAAATGCGACGTAGAGAAATGTTCATCATAATCCAATGTTTGGAAAGACTTAACACAGTGTAAAATCATATTTTGCTTTTGCGACGTTGGGAAAATGGTCATTAGAATGTGGCGTCAACAATTTTTTGTATGGAAGTCACAATGAGATGTATGGAATCATGTTTTACTTTTTACATAATGCAATAATGCATTAATACAATTAAATATTTTATTTAATTGTATTAAAGTATTAAATGATGGAAAACAGTAATGTCTGTTATAAATAAAAGTATTAAAACATTAATCTACAATGTA
>JASDQU011378645.1:4274-14632 GCA_032191745.1 Picea mariana | reverse complement strand
CAAGTCTCATCATTTTTTGAAGTTACCATCGCATCTGGAGTCTTTGCCTTCTAAGAGGCATAAAGTTATCAACCGTGGTACACACACCTCCACCTACCAGAATTGTGATCATACAAGTATGAGTAATGAGTTGAGTCAGAAAGATACTAGGAGTCCTTCAACTCCCATACCTACTGTAGTTAATGTAACTCCTTCTACACCTTTGACCACTACGGTTGTAGTGCTAGAAATTCTCGTCATCACTCCTTTCCAACCTGGGGTTGTTACTCAACCTATAGGGATGAACCATTTTGGGTCTATGTTTGGTACACCTAGGTATAATAATCAATCTATTCCTTCGGTATCTAACCCTTTCTCCTTTGGTATGCCAAATATGACATCACAGCTTTCATCTTCCATTCCAACGAATAACGCAAATCCTAGTATTGGACTTGGGGGCATGGATCCTTCGCATATTCCACTTTCGTTTGGTGGAGCTCATGTTTCCGAAACAACTCCTACGGTTGGAAGCCAACCTCCTTTTCACCCTGGGTCTAATCCTAGTCTTAATTCTCTTGGATGGAGTAATCAACCCGACGGACAAGATGCTACCTATGTTCCATCCTTTACACCTACCTCCTCCACATCGATTCCGACCAACACTCTTGGAATGATGAATCCACCTCTATCCTCCGGATTTCCACACGGAGGAGGTCAGTTTCATACTTTGGGAAACCCCCAACTTGGAGATACTCTAGCTGGGGGAAACATTTACAAACCTCATTATAACATTCCTACTGGAATGGCACCCAACCAATCCCTTATGAATCATTTTGGAGGGGGGTTTTACAATTCCAGACAAGGACATGGTGCATATGAGAAACCTGGATGGGATGCGATTCCCCAACATCAATATTTCCTAGGAGCTTGGGGTCAGATGTTGCAACCCCAACTCCCTCTTCTAGCCACACATAATTTTCCAGACTTGTCAAAATTAATGAATGACCCAGTGCGTCATGATCCGCCATGGCCCCCTATCCCCACCAAACTTCCTTTGGATATTACGAAATTCAAGGGAAAAATAGTGAGGATCCTTGTGATCATGTCACTAATGTCACTACTTTTCATATTTGGTGCTCTTCCAATTCCCTTAATGACAATTCTATTCATTTAAGATTGTTTCAACGTACCCTCATGAGGGTTGTAGCGAAATGGTACATAGAGCTACTGGGGGAGACATACGAGAATTTTAACCAGATGGGTCTAGTCTTTCTCAAACACTTCCAGGTGTTAGTTCGTTATGATGCCAACATAGAACTTATATCAGCCCTCTACCAGGAAAAACACACCCATATCTTGGATCACATCCAAGAGCGACGTAGACGAAAGCGGTTGATCAAAGCCTACATTCCTCCAGTTTTCATGTTGGAATGGTTTCTTAAGTCTTTTATGCCTTATATTTTGAACGATGTTTCTACATCCGGCATAACATATGAAGAGGAAGTGATTTTTAAATCGCAACGGTTAGATCTCATATATGCTCAATCTAGGATGTTATATGAAATTGTTCTTGACGCAACGAGGTCAAACTACAGCCCTAGACAAAAGCCCGAGCCTCATGCTGATGGAATTATAAGCTCCACAAATGTTAAATATACAGGCTTGGTGACACGTCAGTTGAAAGATTTGTCTCTAAGCCAACATGTAGGAGGAAAAACTTTGTTTGTGTCCTCCACTCCCACTCAGTTGGCGTATGTGCATTATGTGCAGTCGTCGACTAACCCAAATGGTAACCAACAAACAGGAGGGAATAAAAGGAAAGGATGTGGAAACAATCGTAAGGGTGGGAGGAATAATAATAGTAATAAACCCAAGGACAACATTAACAATGATAGATCAAATAATAATGTTGGTGAGGGAAAGAAAGAGAAGCGGAAGGTGAAGTTTCCTTGAAAACTTTGTATTTATGATCACCTTACCCACTTGTGCCCCAAACTCTAGGAAGCTGCGAGGCTCATATATCAACCGCCTGCTGTGATGACTAATATTTTTTCACATAATCAACACATGGCCTCGATCTTCTCTAATGTCGGAAATGCGACAAGTGGGAATCAAAACCCCCCTACACATGAAGGTGACCGTCTATGCGTGAATATGGTCAAGTCTCAGATTAATGTAGCCACTCGGTTTCACAATTGCAGTCCTTCACAGGTTGTTCCAGGTCTAGAGTCTCCCCCTCCTCCGGAAGCACCTTTTCAGATCAAAAATCTAGAGCCTTCGCCTCCTATTATGAATGGAGTACTAAAACGATCTACCCACAACCCTAATGCTAGAGCTTCCCAGAAGTACTCTATTGTCGAAGATCTGGTCAAGCCCCTTGTGCGATGTCGGCTTTGGACGTACTCTAGAAGTTTCCTTCACAAAGGAATGCCTTGTTATCTGTGTTAGGAGCTCTAGACCTGTGTGGCTCTAAAGTTATCAAGTTTTACATTACGGATGTTTAGCCTTGCTTTCCTTACCATGTGGCCTTCCAAATCCATGTGGATTACTCAAAGTATACCATAAAGTGTATTGTTATTGATGAAGGTGTTGCAACATGCATGATGTCCCTAACCTGTTGGAAAGCCATTGGCTCTCCAACCCTCTCTCAATCTATGACTATGTTGACCTCATTTGATGGTCATTCCTTCCATCCCCACAATATTCTTCCTACCTTTTTGGTCCATTTAGGTGGAAAGAGACAGTGGAGGTAGATATCGAGGTGGTCTATGTGCCCCTTGACTATAACTTATTACCAAGTGTTGGCAGCAGGCCGAAGTGGGAAAGAAAGCATGCACAAACAAGAATGACAGCTGGAAGAGCAATTGTGAGAAAGGAAGCATACAATAGGAAAGCGACAACTGGTAAGAAGCACAACATGCGCGCATGCAAGAAGGAGGCGAGAGCTGGAAGGAAGAAAAGCACGCATGAAGAGAAGGAAGACCTAACGACAGTAGGATTAGGGTTTTTGTAAGGTTTTGTGTAAATGGCTGAAGAGCCCGATAGATATAAATATAGATACACATGTATCATAGGGGGGTTGGGCGTTGCTACTTTGGTAGAGGTTGATATGTTATGTAATGTTTTTTATTAGAAGACTACTTTTGTAAAGAGATTGAGCTAGAGAGGAGGAGAGAAGGTAGATCTTGAGGATTAGCTCACAGGCCGAGGATCTTGGTGTGATCTAGTTCACCTCATATAGCTCTTACCCATCTGAGGAGAGTTGTAAGTGCGCGATGCGAGAATTGCAGAACTACCATAATAAGAGAGCCAAGAGCCAAATCTTTGTGGACGTAGCCTAGGAGGGGGTGAACCACAATAATACCTATGTAATGTGATGAATGCATGCATATCTTTGTCATAATTTTAGTAGTTAAATGTTGTGTGTAATGAATGAATGAGTTATTATATTTCTTGGTTAATTGTTGTTGGGATATCAAGAAAAGATGCCATCAAGATTAAAATATCAAAGAGAATAATAGTGGTTTGTAACACAAGTTATAATTAATGGTTCAGAATACAGATTCCATATCTCTCACTTAGTCCTAGGTTGTAAACACCTGAGTCTTACAGCCACCTATTTAAATCTATCTCGGGTGAGACTGCATAGTGCATTTTGTGTATTGTGTTGCCTTCTGGTTTACCAGAAGGGAAGATATTTTTAGGCTTTGTTGGTACCCTTAAAGACATGAACCCTGGGTCAACAACGTAGGTAGTAGGGAAGAGCCATTCATTTAAGCGAACAAATGGTTATGTTGCCATGTTAAAAGGAACAAGAGAGGACTAACTAGATGAGATAGAATGCATGAGAAAAGAATGAGTGAAACCAGAAGATCGTTGAGCCATTAGAAGGGAATGTTGAGACCGTGGAACCCCACGAAAGCAGAAATCGAAGGTTGGTTGAGAACCAAAGAGGTAGAGTTTGCCTAGAAAGACAATATAAACCCTTGCATCACACCTCACAATGATATGGATAAATACGTGTTTACGGATTTACACAAAGTATTTTTATGTGATTTTACCCACCTACTGCAGGAGTGGATACTAAGGTTGAAGGATAACCATGCAATGAACCAGATCCGACAGCTAGATTGGACCCCGGTACATGTTGAGCAGTTACAGCAGTTAAACAACGAATTCACCCACGCAGTCAAATTTTGGCTTGACAGTATTGTGGTAGGCTTCATCACAGAGTTTGCAATCAACACAATGAAGTCATACAGCGCAGCAGAACATGAGTTTCTACGTGGACCCCGCGGAAGGTACATTTGATCATTGTATACTTCAAATACTGCTATATAACAAAGGGGTAATGACAATGGAATTAGACAACTAGACTTCCTTGCGTGCATGGGGGAAGCACTGACATAGAGAGGATAAATGGGAGAAGGTGAGGATAAAGGCAAGAAGGAGGAGGAATTCTTGGACCCGATCTTGATGGATGACGACCATCTTAAGTGGATCTTGGGGTCATCAGGAATGACGCATGGCGGAGTACCCTACCAATATAAGGTGAATATCAATAAGAGAGCCGTAGCCGCGAGGGAGGGCTTGGAAAGCGATGACAAAGAGGTATAGGATCTCTAGGCTGTGGAGCAGATTAAGGAAATCTTGCGTGCAACCTATGAGAGGAAAACAAGAGGGCCAAGAATGGGAGGAGAAGATAGCCATCCTTTCCATATTAATGTCAGTGTGGAACCCATAAACCCATGTACGACCAATACACCAAAGAGAACACCACCGTTTAGACAACTGAAGTTCGGAGGAAGTCCAACAACAAGAAGTACATCTACTGTGGGAGAAAAAACTGGAGGAGCTAGTTTAGGCAGTACTAGTCAAGTGTCTACACCACGCGATAGAGGTAGAAGTTCAGTATTTAGAATGGTAGGACACAATTCCACTATCAGACTACCAGAATTTCGAGGAGAAGAAACATAAGATCCTAAGAAGCATTTGTTCATTTGTGCAAAGATCCGGGAGGAAAAACATATCACTGATGAAGATACCAAACTTGCGCAGCTAGCGATCACGCTAAGATACCGCGCACTAGACTGGTACATGAGTCTAGACACGAACAGTGCCCCTGGGATGACGAGGACACTGGCAGACATTAAGAAGCTATTGATTAATGAGTTCCAAAATCTGATCTCAGAGGATCAGTGCACGAACGAGATGATTGAGATAAGATAGAAACCAGGAGAGTTTGTATGGGAGATTGACCAAAGATTCAAGTGACTGAAGGCGAAGTTAAAATACCTTATGACCGAGATGCAGCACTAGCACCTATTTGTCAAATCACTACTCCCACACATAAAATATCCTTTACGACAGCAGAAGTTTCAGACACAGGCCGAGGCTCTACAGGCAACCTTGCAGCTGGAAGAGAACCAGTACCAACAGACGAACCCAACTATTGAATAATTGAAGGAGGATTTGAAGAACCTAACATTTCAGTTGAACCAGAATAAGAACAAGGACACATGAGAAGTTGTTTGGTGCACCACATGTAGGATGTAAAGGCACCACAAGAACAAATGTCCAACATTCATGCAGTATATGAAAACATGCATACCAAACCTGCTACCACAGAGAGGATTATGGTGCGAAATATGCAAGAAACTGTGTCATGACCCTTATCACTGTATGATGATGCAGAAGTACCAGACAGTTCCAAAGAATTCTTATTGCACCTTTTGTAAATCGGTAGGCCATGATGACAAATATTGCATAATTATGGAGCTGATGCGGGAAAGAACATCAGACGCATATAGGGTACAGGCCGAAATGATGACTGGGCAAGCAACACCATAGTTCAAGCAAGCCCTATCTCCATACAAAACTGCACAGTAGTAGTACAATATTGTGCAACAACCATACAATAACGCACAGCCACAGTACAACCCAACGCAACCCCAGTATAATACTGCGTAGGTTATCGAGGAGGAGGACGAGCCAGAGGAGGTTTCAGATGTGGCAGAGGACCAGTCACATGTCACAATTTTCAGCAACTGGGACATTATGCACGAGAATTCCCACTGCTGCCAACGACTTGTATGTATTGTCACGCATCGGATCACAAGACAGAGGAATGTCTGACACTATTAGTAAAGATCTAGGAAAAGAGGAACCAAAACAACCAGAATGTCTAATGGATTTTAGCCGAAGCAAGGGAGGATGGACGAAACATCAATATAGTCACTCATGGAGGAACAAAAATAGGAAACAACGTAGTCTGATAGGAACCCGCATAGAACCAATGGGTAAAGAAGAAAACTGAACCAATAAAGCAGTTGAATGCACCCAAAGAAAAGGAGACTTTTAAGGAAGCCAGACAATAATTTTAGAAGGTGGACACAGCGTTGACTTCCATTGCAAAACCAGTCCATGAAGCCACATAATACAAAATGTTGTCGTCATTGGATCATACCAACAGAATGCCACCCAAGGGACAAGTAAATATTATCAAAGAATTTTTGTAATCACGCGTAAAAATGTTAAGTGATCCTTCATCTGTGAAAATATTGCAAAACATCCTAGAGAAATATAGCAGTGATACAGAACAACAACTAGAACCAAAAACTATCAATCATCTACACACAATAATAAGAACAAGTAGGGAATTTAGACTGAATGCTAACATTGGGGATTTCAACATGGGAGATATCATACTGGACCTAGAATCCGAAGTGAATGTGCTACCCAAGAAAACCTGGCAATGCATGGGAGAGCCAACATTGGGATACTCAAATGTCCAATTAAAACTAGCAAACCAACATAGGGTCCTACCAATAGGGAGACTAAAAGGAGTAACAATAGATCTTGATGGAGTGTGCACTAAAGAAGACTTTGAAGTCATCGAAATAGTAGATGGCACAACACCGTACCCGACACTACTCGGTTTGGATTGGGCATTTGACAACCAGACCATAATCAACTTGAAGACAAGAAAAATGACATTTGAATCCAGAGATTAGAGGGTCATAGCACCACTAGACTCATCAGAAGGGGAGAGGTTCATAGAACCCACTTGCCTGGACTTAGAGGAGATCAACCAGTTGTACAGAACAACTACGCACGAGGAGGATTATGTAAACCCAACTGCAGATAGGGTACTCGGTTGGTGTAGCATTACTTCATGCGCAACAAATTCAGACATCGGGTTAGAAAACTAGCAGCAGAGACTACACGAAGTATCCATGAGAAGATGTGCAAGAATATACCATGTAGTATGGTGGATAGGCAGAGAAATCAAAGAACCATCCAGTTTCCACAGAATAAATGATTTGGAAACATTCTTGACACAATATGAAGATGAAGTATTGGAGAACCATAGGCTACTAGCACTGGATTTAGCACTCAAGGCCACACCCGCAAGATGGTGGGGTGCACACAAGGAGACTATCACAAATTGGTACCAATGTAAGCGGTTACTGTGCATAAGGTTCGACGCAGAACAAGAAAACAAAAAACAATGGAGATATGAAGGACTAGGGATACCAACGAAATACTTGGAGGAGTGAAAAACGTTGTGGAAAATGACACCACCAGAGGAATGGCCTCACCACTTTATTCACACTTTAGAGGGCATACCAGCAAAATTGGTATACAGATCAGGAATTGTGCAAGGGAAATACAACATGGACGACATTGCAACAGAACTTTACCATCACTTTCTCATTCGAGCATGAGAGCCTCAACATAGATGCAGCCCTGAAATGGATCAGAGGAACCATATTCATTGAAGAACTGAAAATATAACCTATTACCAAAGAGCAGCAGTGAAATAAGAAGACAGCTAAGGAACTATTGTCATGTTACCATGTACAGGAGGAAGCACTAGACGAAGAAGACCCGTGTGACATTCAGATTGAAGAAGTAGAAGGAGGAAGAGATGTGAAGGGACCACCCATAGAATCTGAAGTTATTTCCGCACCAATCAAGGTAAAGAAAGTTAACATCGGAATAGTTGAACATCCCAAAATGGCCAGCATTGAAGACTACTGGGATGAGCCAATAGTAGAAAGAATCACAGAGTTGTTGCATGAATACAACGACTTGTTTCCTACAACATTTACAGAGATGAAGGGTATAGCAGGAGAACTGGGAGAGATGAAGCTACCTCTCAGACCTGAAGCAAGACCGATTAGACAACGACCATATAGACTGAACCCCATATATAAATAGAAAGTTAAAGAGGAGATCGACCAGATGCACGAAGCCGACATAATAGAACCAGTCGAGGAATCGGAATGGATAAGCCCGATGGTCGTACAAGACAAGAAACAAGGAAGAGGGATTATGATATGTGTTGACTTGAGGAAGTTGAATGATGCATGCCTACATGACCCATTCCCTACACCGTTCATGGATGAAGTGTTAGAGAATGTGGGGGGACACGAAGCTTACTCATTCACCAATGGATTCTCAGGCTACCATCAGATTAATATAGCACAGGAGGATAGATACAAGACCATGTTTGCGACGGAATGGGGATCTTACCAATATACAGTCATGCCATTTGGACTGAAGAATGCACCAGCAATATTCTCCAGAGTGGTTATCGCAGCATTTAAAGAATTCATCCATCAGTTTCTCAAAGTATACCTGGATGACTGTATAGTCTATAGTCTGTTGAAAAAACATGTGGAAGTTTTACGCTTGATGCTAAAACGATGCAGACAATGTCAGATATCACTAAACATAAAGAAATGTATATTTGGAACACCGTGTGGGATACTACTAGGCCATATCGTATCAGGCATAGCAAGGAGCAGGATACTTGGATCACCCGATAGAGTTCGCAAGCAGAAAACTATCCGACTCAGAACAAAATTATAACATGATGGAAAGAGAAGGCCTAACTATGGTTTACACACTGCAGAAGTTCAGACACTACATATTGGGAAAACATTTTAAGATGTTTACAGATCACTCAGCCTTAAAATACCTAGTCAACAAGCCAATGTTGGGGGGGGAGAATCTATCGATGGTTATTGTTATTTCAATAATTTGACTTCGAAGTAATAGTCAAACTAGGAAAACTAAATGCAGGACCCAACCACCTATCACGGGTCACAAATGGAGAAGAACCAATGAACTTAGAAGACAATTTTCCAGATGAATAGTTATTCTCAGTACAAACTGTTGATGACTACTTCGTAGAGATCATCCAATACTTGAGCACAGGTACCACACCACGAGAATATACCACCATGTAGAAGAAGAACCTGGTAGTCTGCACAGTCGACTATCAACTGATCACAAGACATCTATATACAATGGGCGTAGATAACATTTTGTGAAGGTACATGTTAGAGCATGAACGACCAAGGATTTTAGTAGAAGCCCATGAGGGATTGGCAAGAGGACACTATGCAGGAAAATCTACCGCGTAGAAGGTACTCTGCGCAGGATTATGGTGGCCAACGATTCACAGAGACTCGAAAGAGTACTATCAAGAATGTGATGTCTGTCAAAGGGCAGGAAAACCTAACAGAAGGGACAAGATGTCGTTACGAACACAAGTGACATTACAGGAATTTGATAAATGGGAAATAAAATTTGTGGGACCAATTAACCCACCATCCAAAAGAACAGGGGAAAAATACATCATCACCGTGACAAAATACCTAACAAGGTGGGCGGAAGCCGCACCAATAAAAGACTGCATCACAGAGACAACTACACACTTCTTATTTGAACAAGTAATTACTAGGGTTGGGTGCCCAAGAGTTTTGATGAGCGAGAAAGGAATGCATTTCATAAATAGAACCATCCACGCAATGCTCGAAGAATTTGAAGTTCACCACTAGAAAAGCACATCGTACCATCCACAGGCGAATGGAATGGTAGAAGCCTTCAACAAAATTCTAGAGAACGCACTGACAAATATCAATAACGTCAACAGAGACGACTGGGACCTCAAAGTACCAACAATATTATGGGCATATAGGATGACATGCAAGAAGTTGATAGGGCACACACCATTCAAACTAGTCTACGACCAAGAAGAAGTAGTGCCATTAGAATTTTTAGTACCCAGCTTACGCGTAGCAGCCATCACACAAATGACAGAATGCAGCACAATACAGGAAAGACTGAACCAACTGTTAGCAATGGAGGAAGACCGAATCCTGGCAGGATTCCATCAACAAGTGCTTATGTCCGGAGACAAAGCATGGCACGATCGACACATTAAGAAGAAGACTTTCAAGGAAGGAGATCTAGTATTTCTCTATGACAACAAATCGTTTCAGCACCCAGGAAAGTTGAGAATGCATTGGTTAGGACCATATGAGGTCAAATATGTAACAAATGGTGGAGCTGTACAATTAAGATAT
>JASDQU011378644.1:8436-23983 GCA_032191745.1 Picea mariana | reverse complement strand
CTGATATGTTCTTCATGCTCCTCCTTGGTATTTGAATATACTATAATGTCATCAATGAAAACTATGACAAACTTGTCCAAACACTTGTTAAGAATGTTTTTCATTAAGCACATAAACGTGGCTAGTGCATTGGTAAGCCCAAAAGGCACCACCAAAAGCTCATAATGCCCATATCTCATTATAAAGGAAGTATTATGGATGTACTCAACTTTGATTCTTACCTAATGGTACCAAGATCTCAAGTCTTTCCTAGAGAACATTGTGTCCCCTCTTAGTTGATTGAGAAGATCATCAATTTTGGGTAGTGGGTACTTGTTCTTAATAGTAATCTTATTCAAGTGTCTGTAATTGATACATAGCATAAGAGTACCATATTTCTTATTTACAAATAATGCTAGTGCTCCCCACATAGACACAATGGGTCTAATATACCCTTTTTCTAACATTTTCTTTAGTTGGATGTTTAGGTCCACCAATATAAGTGGGCTCATTCGGTCAGTTACCTTAGATTTAGGTACTACTCATGGCATAATATCTATGTAAAAATATATCTCCCTCTTGGGAGGAAGTCCTGGTATTTCCTCTATAAATATGTCTCTATACTCATACAAAACATGATGGTCTTCAATTCTTTGCTCTCTGCTAAATTTAATACATGAATGACATACAACGGGCATCCTTTCCTACAATTATTTTTCAGTTGTCCTACTGAAATATGCCTCACTGATATAGGTTTTTGTATTCCCTACAAGACCCTTTTATTCCCTTCATCACATTCACATTCTAATGTATTATAAAAACAATCTATGTGTTAGCACTATATAAATTGCTTGGCTACAGAAGAAAATCACAAAGGTAACCTCAAACCCACTTTAGAACTGAAACTAGCCTTTTCAATTCAGAGAGGGATCTCTCTTATCACTTGGTTTCTAGAAGATAAGTTTTCTCTTAAGGATCGATGGCTCGATATTGAATTGAATGAATAGATTTATAAAGTTCGCTGGCAAGAAGGAAAATTAATTTGTTGGGCAATGGAGTCAACTTTGAAGCAAATGAAACTATCAGTGACTGGTGGTAGAACTTTCAAGGATGAAGAGGCTAGATAGGTGATAATATTCCAGTTTAAATATTGTTGTTGTATGATGGAAGAAAGAAAAAACAATTAACCACATTCAGAGCACCAGATGAGATGGATTTTGATTGAGTTAAGAAGAGAAAACAATACTTAAATTGCTTGAATCTAAAGCATCAATATCAAATGAATTACAAACCATTAGCTTTACAATTTAAGCATATAAATGTTGCATATGAAATGAGAAAAGAACAAAGGAAATACATACATGAGAGGGAAACAAACACTTCATATCACCACCAAAAGAATCTTTGGTATGAATAGCATTGTACTTCTGCACTAATATTTCATTAAACTTCATAAAAATTACAAAATGTTCAAGACAAATGTCCTCTACGCTTCTGCCAACCTATTGTACATTAAAAATTATTCATATATATAGAAAATAATCTTCCCCAAGTTGGGGAGGTCGTTCTCAACTACTTCCCAAAGTTGGATATGGTTACAAAATTATAGCAACACGTTTAAAACTGCTTGGTAGAAAATAGGAATCATTTTTTTGGAAAATATGGTTCAAATACAACATCATGTCTCTCGAATAATGTTATATGTTAAAAAACTGAGAGAGGTTTTTGTGAATGGGCTTGTGATTGATAAATGACTCTTTCAGTTTTCCAAAATTCCTCTCCAGTCTCTCGATATACGTGCCCAAAGATAATGACTAAAACATAAAATCATTAAATGTTTAAAATCTGAAAAATAGGCTGTAAATATCCATTCGAATATTCCAAACCATGATACCTGTGAAGAAACTAAGAGATTTTTTTGTGAATGGGCTCGTTCTTGACAAATGCCTCTTTTAGTTTTCAAATATTCCTTTTCATTTGGTCAAAAAATGAGTTTTAAGTTGACTACAAAAACAATCATTTCTAAAACTTGGATAACGAACTTGCACAACAAACTTGCGTAGTGAACTTGTGGAGCAAGGTTCCTTTTGACATTTTATTCTATTTTTTGTCTTTGATTGATGGCTTAAGGTCACTGATTGATATTTTGACACTTGAGATGCTGATAAGCAGCCCTATGACTACTTCATTACCCCTTAAAACACCATTTTCAACATCCTAATATATGTCAAACACTCAATTCAGACTTTGACCCAACTTATAGGACACTAACATTGGCTCCAATGGGGATGATTTCCTCCTTGTGAGGCAACAAAGAACCCTCTCACTAGGTGCCTTCATCCATTGGGTTGTTCCCAACCTGACTTACTTGTGTCCTTCTTCGACTAAAATCAAACCCACTTTTCAAACTGAAAACCCAAACTCTACACTAAAACTATGCATGTTGCAAACTAAAATCTTAAAATGTTGAAAACTGAACTCAAATTTTTTGGAAAGATGCTTTCCCAGACGAGATTATTGCACACTAGTTCCTACTCTAGGTTGATGAAACATTTGTCGAATCAGGTGATGCAAAAATGCCAATGTAACCAATCAAGCAAGTGACTACTTACTTGAATTCTACTCACACTTTTCTTAAGTAAGCAGAAAGAATTAGAAAATCACAACCTAAACTCCATTTTGAATCCAATTGGAAAAATCATCCATTTAAAACCACTAGGTGATTGTAGAAATGCCACAAAATTCTTCTTCTCTGATTTTTCCAACAAAAATGCAAAGGAATCTTGAAGAACATGAATAACTACCACTTGTTGATAAAAAAGAAAAGGACAATCAACATCTATAATTGATTCTTGTTAATGAACAAAAAGAAACATAAAAGTCTCATCTTTTATTGTTTTCCTTACTTCAACTGTTGGTTGGTCTTGTTCTATGTTTTCAAATTCAAGATCCTTCTCAAAACAAATAACAACAAATTGATTATTTTCCTTACCATCCATATCAAGAAGAAAATTAATGTATTTTGGACATTTATCAATTGGAACAACCACAACTTGAATGTTCAATTCTTCATGTAAATCAACATGAATCTCATTTTGGATGTCTAGAAATCCCGGGTTTGTATTTTCAAGAGACAAACAATTCTGAGTGGTTTCTTCAGTTTCAAAGGTATCTAAGACAATCTGCCCTTCTTCACTATTTTCTTGCAAATGTGAGGTGTAATAATCATGAATTGGTTCACCGTCTAAAGTGTTTATACATGCAATTTCATAGATACGATTTTCACAATTTCCTTCTTGAAATAAAAATTCAGAAAATGAACAATCTGAAGAAACATATAAATAATTTTCCTCATACTTTTGATCACAAGAAGACTGACAAGGCTGATGCAAATCTTCATCATTTTCAGGGGATGGAACATGAATATCATCACTAAAGTCATGCTCGGTTTCATTTTCATCTCTGAGAGAAACTACCATTTCTTCTTGGTGCTGAAAAGGGTTCTTGTACAAAGCTTCAAGGATTTCTTCATCCATGAACTCTTCATTGCCATAAACATTTTCCAAATTTTGAATGAAATTTTGAAAATGATCACAACAAATTTGAACTAGTGATAAAGACAGATAGGTTTCGTTGTATTTCTAAAAAAATATTAAATGAAAATCTTTAAGGGAGTACAAGCAACCAGGTGGAAAACCTTCATACCAAGATCTCGCCTTTCCCTCCAAAGTAACTATAAACATCTTCATCAAGCATTCTTCATGAAATTGAACCCTCAGCTTACGCACGCGCATGTGGAATTTAACCAAATAAAGAGAAGCATTGCCACCATATGTGTCTTTAAATTTTGGCAAATAAGTGTGCCAATCTATGTAAGGCATTCGATTTGGAAAACCGAGAATGTGAGAGCAATTCATTGGAGCATACCTTGCAAATACGTGATCCATATTGAAGCACTGGAGTCGCCGATAAATTATTTAGGCTACTGAGTCTTTGGACAATGGAGTCGACATGAAAATTCTGAACTCTAGATTCTTGAAAATGGAGTTGCCAGGTGAATGATGTACAACCTTTATGTGTCTCACCACTGCTCACCATCAATACTCAGATATGAACTTTGTCGTTTATCCTAGGGAAAATTTCACTTTCGCTCCTCGACAACTGCGCCAAAATTTTCCTTTGCTCCGGGAGGGAAACCATGGGTTAACCATAGACCACTTTAGGCTTGGAATGTGGCCTTTAATAATTCACCATAAATTATTAATTAATTCATAATTATTATGTCCGCCTTTAAATCTTGTCCTCTTATTTATTAATTCGTCATAAAACTTATATTAAAATTATTACATTAAAATTTCAATTTAAATAAATTTTAATTTTATGAAAAGCATTGAAGTTATCACCTTCTTAGTTCACGCAACTTTCCCGTGTTCAAAGTCATACGGGTGAAGTAAACGATGGCTTCTTGAATCCATTCTTAACAACTTTCTTCAATGTTGTTGAATCCATTCTCAACAACTTTCTTCAATGTTGTATGATGAAAGGAAAGTATGCAGTTTCATGGCTGCTGCGGTTAACTAGTGCATGAAACTACACATCGTTCCAGCCAATCCGCAAAGAGGAATAGAACCCAAGTCCACCATCACCCAGCGATCCGCTCTTGGTGACTTACGGAGCAAGTTTTGTTTTAGTCGATTATAGTTATATAAGTATAGTGGAGATAGCACATATCTCACAGAAGCACAATACATTCAAAAAACACATTTCAGAACGATTCAGCAAGAGAGAAGTGACGATGGAGGCTTGTGGAGAAGAGGGGCAACTTAAGCTCTTAGGTGTGGCTCGGAGTCCCTTCGTTGTGCGGGTTCGCATAGCACTTGCTCTTAAAGGGATCGATTACGAGTTCATCGAAGAGGACATTCAAAATAAGATTCCTGTAATCAAATCCTGTTCACAAGAAGATTCCGGTTCTCCTCAAATCCTGTTCACAAGAAGATTCCGGTTCACAAATCAAATCAAATCCTGTTCACAAGAAGATTCCGGTTCTCCTCCACAACGGGAAGCCTGTTTGCGAATCGATGATTATTGTGCAGTACATTGAGGAGGCATGGAAGAGTAAGGCGCCAAATCTTATGCCCAAAGATCCATATGACCGAGCCATTGCCCGCTTCTGGGCTGCCTTTGTAGACGATAAGGTAATTCAGCCATTCGTTCGTTTTCTGCTATTTGGCTTTTTGAAAGTTTCAATTACCTTTTTGTATTCTGTCTCTAATAGTAAGTATAGTTGGCTGCAGCTCGTTCTATCTATTGCAGGAGTTTGCAAGGGCGAGGGTGAGCAGCAACTGAAAGCTGCGGAGGAATCCGTGGCAAACTTCCTTTTGTTGGAAGAAGCCTTGTCCGGAAAAGCGTATTTTGGAGGAGATGAGATAGGGTTGGTTGACATCTCATTGGGCGGGATATTGGTATTCATCAAAACGCTGGAGAAGATTACCAATATAGTTCTAATAGATACAGAAAAAATGCCGCAATTAAGTGCATGGTTGGACCGATTTTCTGAAGCCAATGGAGTGAAACAAGTTTTTGCCCTTGCCCGATCCGGCCAAGTTTTTTGACCTCAATAAAAATGAAAACTTGCAAGTAGTGAGAAGTGAAAACTTGAAAACTTGACCTCAATAAAAATGAAAACTTGCAAGTAGTGACCAGTGCAAGGCCTGTTTTCCACTTGCATTCTAGGTCAACGTTGGAACCGGCTCAAGATTGGGGTTTTCGTCGCGAGTTTTGACTGACTTCCAGACCATCCATCTGAAATTGGGCGTCGTGAGGCTAGTCCCAAAGCGACTGGGTGGTGGGAGAGTTGGGAGGAGCCAAAGGGCCTGGGTGTGAAATAGATGTCGAATTGCCTAAAGGTCCTGGGCTGTAGTTAAGTGAGGCCCCTGAGCAGTCAAGCTCCTCCATTTTGTTGGCAAGGGACGTAGGAAGGGGCAGGAGAGAAGTGGGAATTTGAGTCGACTGTGCCAGGAAGGAGGACGAGGTGGGAAAAGAGGAAGAGGATAATAGGGAGGGAGCAGGCAGGGGAGGAAGGACCAGGCGGGGTCAGTTTGGCTAGGAGTCTGGCCCGCATTTCGACTTCCCTTGTATCCAGGGCATCTTTGGGACAGTGGGAGAGCGAAAATGGGCCAGGAATAGAGCAGGAGAGGACAAAAGCAGAGCAAGGAAAGGATGGGCAGGAGGCCGAGATCTAAGAAGAAAAACCAGGAAGAATGAGCCATCTGGAGTCGCTGGAGCAATTGAAATAGGTAGGGGAGCTACTGAGGTTCCATAAATGGCCACATGCACAGAGTAAAGGCCCAACGAGGGTGTTGGTCCATCAAAAGGATGTGAAGGCAGAGCAAGATGCACTGAGAGTAATGGCACCCTGCCTCTAGCGAGCTGAACTTAAAGTCATGAGGCAAGTGGGAGGGAGTGGCACGCGATCGTCACGTGGTTGACGCCATGAAGGATCACTCGTGGCTTCTCTGTTCGATGTTTGTGCTCTACGAGCACCCCATCTAGGAGAAAGGGAATAAATGCGACGGAGTACAGACATGTGGACAGGAAGTTGAAGTACATGGGTACATGGGCAAAGACCGGAAAAAATAGTCACAATGTCTGTTACATAGGCTTGTTAACAAAAAACACAAAAAAAATTAGCATTCCTGACTTAGTTTTCTTTAAAAGAAGAGATCGTGGACACAATAGAAATTAAAACTTATGAAATCTGTGACCCACAAATGAAATTGAAACTTGGGGCTATGTTGTTCCGTGCACTACAAATACCACCCAGAGTTTTGTGACATACAAATTGACAATTGGACTTGTGGACTATTTAAGAGTTAAGGGCCAACGTCTGTAACATAGATTCATGGAGAAAAACATAAAAAGACTAGCAATACTGAATTAGTTTTCTTTAAAACAAGGGCTACTTGACAGAAGAAATTGAAATATATGAAATTATAGGTTTGTGGACTGGAGAAATAATACATATCAAATATGTAATTTGATTAAGTAGATATAGAGAGCATGTACCGAAGCTTGATTCCGTGTTGTCGGGGTGGTGGGATAAAAATTGAGCTTCTATTGTTCTGTGACCTGCAAATAGCAATGAGAGTTCTGCGAAATACAAATCGAGAAGCGGTCTTGTGGACTATTTGAATTTTTGGATCGTGGGTTCTCGGGCTGACAGGATGAAAATTGGACTTATGTTATTCCGTGTCCTACAAATAGCACTGAGAGTTCCGCAATATACAAATTGACAAGTAGTCTTACAGACTATTTGAGTTTTTGCATTGCGGGTTGTTGGGGTTGCGGGTTGAATTGTTCCATGCCCTACAAATAACAGTGAGAGTTCTGCGATATAAAAATTGAGAAGCTGCCTTACGGACTATTGAATTTTTGATGGCGGGTTTTCGGTTTGGCAGGTTGAAAATTGGGCTTCTGTTGTTCCGTGGCCTACAAATAACACCTACAGTTCCGAAATATGCAAATTGACAATCGGGCTTGTGTTCTATTTGAATTTAAAGAGGCTCGTGTCGAACACGTTTAGCATTGCCGAAGTAGTTTTCCTTTTTACATACGATGGTGGACAAAAAATCAAAAGAAATAGCACTAGTGTCTATTACATAGGCTGCTGGACAAAAGGATGAAAAAAATAACATTCCCAAATTAGTTTTCTTTAAAAAAGCGGGTTCTCGACTTACTCGATTTTTGGATTGTGGGTTCTCGGGCTGGGGACCTGAAAATCGAGATTTTGTTATTCCGTGTCCTACAAATAGCACCGAAAGTTCCATGATATACAAATTGAGAATCAGACTTCTGGACTATTTGAATTTTAAGGAGCTCGTTTCCAAAAAATCCAGCATTCACGAATTAGTTTTCTTTATATAGGTTTTACATACGCTGGTGGAAAAAAGGGAAAAAAGTATAGTGCCAATGTCTGTTACATATATGTGCCAAATAAATAGCATTCTCGAATTAGTTTTGTTTAAAACAGGGGCTCCTTGACACAAGAAATTGAAATTTATGAAATTATAGGTTCTTGGAGACCATAAACTATACATAGAAAATACATAATTTTTTAAAGTAGATATTTACTTTTATACATACGAAATATGTAATTTTATAAAGCATGGGGATGAGATTTTATAGAACAAGGACAGAGCCCTTATTCCATATTTGCACGGAGGCATGATTGCATACTTAAACAGTTTTTGGATCACGGGTTCTCGGGCTGTCGGGATGGAAATTGGGCCTTTGTTGTTCCAGGGGTTACAAAGAGCAGCCAGAGTTATGTGATATACAAATTGAGAAGCGGGCTTGTGGACTATTTTAATTTTAAGGACCTTTGTGGCAAACATTATGAAAGACATGTGGTAAAGATGCAAGAAATGAAATACTCTCTATACGTTTGAGTAGAAAGAAAGTAGAGAACATAATTTTATGACATTTATATAAAAAAAATAATAAAACGTGTTACATATTCCTGGAAATTTAAATAAGAATATGTGTGTGTGTGTGTGTGTGAAATATGATATCTGAAATTTGAGTGATTGATTCATGTCATACTAAATTTTGGAAATGACCAGGCAGGAGAAAATATGCATCAGAAAAAAGAGAATTGAGATAAAATAAACATAATGACTTCACATTCACCATAGCTGAAGATAAAATTCTAGGAACACATAAAAACAGGAAAAAACTAGCGTTCCCGAATTAGAGCATGGAAGGAACCCTCATTCCATACTTAGCCAGTTTTTGGATCGCAGGTTCTCGGGTTGGGGACCTAAAAATTGGGCTTCTGTTGTTCCATGTCCTTCAAATAGCACTGAGAGTTCCAAGATATACAAATTCACAATGGGACCTACGGACTACTTGAATTTCAAGGGTTTCGTGTCCCAAACATTTAGCATTCGCGAATCAATGTTCTTTACATAGGTTTTACATACGGTGGTGGAAAAATGTACAAAAAGGATAGTACCAATGTCTATTACAGAGGGCAGTGGAGAAGAGGACCAAATAAATAGCATTCCCGAAGTAGTTTTCTTTAAAACATGGGCTTGTGGATAGAAGAAATTGAAATGTAGTATGTACTTCTATAAAGTATGGGGATGAGATTTTATAGAGCATGCAAGGAGGACTCATTCCATACTTGCACGGAGCCCTGATTCCATACTTAGGCAGTTTTTGGATGGCAGTTTGTCGAACTGGCTGGCTGAAAATTGGGCGTCTGTTGTTCCATGGTCTACAAATACCACCCACAGGTCCATGATATACAAATTGATAGGCGGATTTGCGAACTATTTTAATTTTAAGGGCTTTTGTCGCAAAAGTATGAAGGACATGTGGCAAAGATGCAAGAAATGACATACTCTCTATACGTTTGAGCACAAAAAAAGCAGTGAACATAATTTATGACATATATATAGAAAAAAATGAAACGTGTTACATATTCCTGGAAATTTAAAGAAACATATATGTGTGTGTGTGTGTGTGTGTGTGTGTGTGTGTGTGTGTGAAATATGATATCTCAAATTTGACTGAGTGATTTATGTCATACTTTATTTTGAAAATGACCAGGGTGGAGAAAAAATGCATAAGAAAAAATGAGAATCAAGATAAAATAAACAAAATGACTTCACATTCAGCATAGCTGAAGATAAAAATCTAGGAACACATAAATATATAAAGAGAGAAAATAATAGCTTTATTTGGAATATATGAAAAAAAAATAGTTTTTTACATATCCCTGGAAATGTAAGTGCATTTGTTATATAGTTTGGGATTGGGGCTCTCACGGACCATAATAGAAATATGTACAAGAAATAGGACTGTGGAAAGAAGTTGGACATGGTAGAATGTAATACTTGAAAAGTAGAAATGGGAAGATCGGTTTTTGGCTATAGATTTCTACTCAGAAAAGATGGAATAACTAGATTGATAAAGAAAGGACTATAAATATACACTTACAGGGATGGTACATATAAGTAATTTTTCTATTTGCTTGGTCATGTCTTTTGTTTCCAGTTTTTTGTGGTCGGCCCACTTGAATAACTAGATTGATAAACAGAGGATTTATGCATTTCCTTGTTGGATTTCGTCCATGACCTACTTCAAGTTCTCTTTAATATAGTTTCTCAAGGGGGAGACATTGATGTCATTGCGGATTTGAATGATGAAAAGTTCATTTTCTAATTCGCTTAGATAAATCGAAAGTTGACATAGAGCTTCATGAATGTGTCCATTCTATACCGAATATTGGACTAGCCAGTTGTCCACCTCTTCTTCATGGTATTCAACAATCCTGTAAAACTTTTCTAAAGACAAGGCCTTCAAATTATCAACTTGTTTATCGAAAGATTGCTTGGTTAACACCAGCGAGTTGAGGATTAAGCTGGGGTCCTGGAAGCTATTTGTCTTTCCTGCTAAGTCTATTTTGGTGAGCTTTGTGAATAATGTTTCTTTCTTTTATATTGCTTGCTCACATGATTGGACGATGAGATACAGGTTCTTCACTTTCTCTTTCCAGCATGCTTCTAATTGAGTGAGCCATTTTTTGGACGAGAGATTATGTTGTCTCCTTGTCGTCTCTGGCATGTTGTTGAAATGAAAGGAAAAAGGGATCACCATGTGCATATAGAAAGTTTCCTCATTTTTTAAATCCGTCTGTAGAAGTAGGAGAAAGTTATGTGCCCTGCTCCCTAGGGAATCCATATTCTGTGATGTTTCCCAGGCCTTAGTAATCATTTCCATTCTTTTGTTGATATTTTTTTCCACATATCCTTTGTAGGATGCGAGGAAGCTGGAGGACCTTTTTAGATTTGTTGTAGGGGTGATCGTAGTCGCAGGCATGGAAATTTCCAAAGAAATGTGAAGCAATGACATAGGAAACAAAGCTTCCTCTAATTCCTTAATCCGGTTCTTTAGTCTGGCATTTTTGGCTTCAGTGACTCCAACGAAATCATGAAGAGCATCTATAGTTTCCATGTGAAGTTGAGAGATTTTGGATGCCTGCATATTGGCAAGGTTAACTTCTGAACGATGTTTTCTTTTCTTATTTTTTACATCTCTTTTTTCAATGATTAATTTTTTTGATTCGGTTTCAAAAACAACACTCTGGAATACGAAGGATTTATCTTCATAAAAAAATTCGGTATTAACCATGTCCATTCAGTAGGCATGCTGAATTGCATCTCAGGGCTGATCAAGGTTGCAGAATATGCTTTCCAGATCAACGTCAAGATCCATGTTTTCACTGTAAATTTCGGGCTGCTCCATCTCCCCTACAATTGTTTTTCCCTTCTTCTACACGGGAAGCTCGTAAAGAAGATGTTCATTGTATCTCTACAAAACGGTTGTGGAGCCGCTGCCACTAGTTTATGAAAATGTTGGTTTTCTCTAGACGTTGCTTAAAATGAAGAAATGGAGGGGACAATATAACCCCTCGGAAACATTACTTCAATGCGTGCAAATGAAAAATCTCCCCATTAATGACAATATCTATGCATGCTTTATGGTGACCTGTTAGAAGTAAAGTGTAATTATTGCATACTTAGAAGTGTGAAGGTGGGGGTTACGACAAAGAACATTTAAGCATTGGAGGTTTCGTGAATGAACCAAGATGGTGACGTGCGAATGACATTCCATGGTATTTGAAATTAACACTGGGAAGAGATTGGAGGTTTCATGAAGGAAGCAAGCTGGCGGCGTGCGAATGACATTTCATGGCATTTGAAATTAAGACTGGGAAGGGTTAAGAAAAGCCTTCACAAAAATTGCATTAATGGCATAACTTCTCGAGCCTTGCACACATCAATGACAGTTTAGACGGTGCTTTCATGATGACCTATTAGCATTAAAGATTTAGAAAGAAGACACACACACACACACACACATATATATAAACACTATTTATTATTATGCACATGTGCGAGGGTGACAGAAACAACATGAGTCAGAATTGTTCAGCCAAGCAAACCAAAGGGCTCGATCCAAATCCCAGTGCATATTTCATAATTCATGTGCAACACCAACTCTGCAGTTACCAGAACAATATGTGTAGAAACAAGGAAAAACTAAAAATGTACTTCATAAAGTATGGAGAAGAGATTTTTTAGAGCATGTATGGATATGACATTCCATACTTGGCCACTTTCGGGATCGCGGGTTCTCAGGCAGGTGGGCTCAAAAGAAGTCCTCTATTGTTCGGTGTTCTACAAATAGCAAACACAGTTCTGCGATATACAAATTGACAAGCAGACTTGCGGGGTGGCTAACATTTTATAGACCATCCACAGTTTTGGATCGCGGGTTCTCAGGTAGGTGGGGTAAAAAACGAGGCTCTATTGTTCGGTGCCTTACAAATAGGTTATGATAATAAATTGACAAGTGGATTTGCGGGCTGACCGACTCAAATTTCTACTGCAGGGCTGGAGGGCTCCCAAAAATGAGCAATACATACTTGTGGCCTGTACATTGGGTTGATTTTCTTCATATAGAAATTGGGTTCTCGAGCTAGTGGCATCAAAATTGCTTAAGCAAAGCAAAGGGCTTCATCCGACTCCCAGTGCACATTTAATAATTCATGTGCAACACCAACTTTGTGGTTACCATATCAATATGTGTAGAAATGAGGCAAACCTAAATATGTACCTTTATAAAGTATGGACATGAAATTTTATACATCATGTACCGATATTGTATTCCATACTTGTGGGTTCTTGGGCAGGAGGGGTCAAAAAATAGGCCTCTATTGTTCTGTGTTCTACAAATAATACATATAGTTCTGCAATATACAAATTTACTAGCAGACTTGCGGGGTGGCTGAGATTTTATAGATGATGTACAGTTTCTGAATTACACGTTTTTGGGCTGGAGGGGTTAAAAATGGGCCTCTAGTATTCGCTGCCTTACAAATTGCTTATTATAATAAATTAACAAGCGGATTTGCGGGCTGGCCGATTCAACATTTGTCAAATGAGAAACGGATTTGTGAGTTGGCCAATTAAACATTCTACTTCTACTCATTTGCGCGATATACAAATTGACAGATTCCAGGTTTGGCGGGCTCCCAGAAATGAGCACTGCATACCAAATATGCATAGATCTCTTATTCCATACTTAGCCACTTATTTGGATCGCACACTTGCGGGCTATACATTGTGCCTCTAGTGTTTCGTGTCTTGAAAATAACAGTCATAGTTGGGTGATATACATATTTACAAATGGATTTGCAGGCTGGCTGGCTCAACATTGCATTTCTATTGGATGGCGGACGTGCAACGTAGTGCTCTCTCTCTCTCTCTCTCAAAAAAATAAATAAAATAATATAGCTGCAAACATGTTTGACAAATACAAAGAAAGTAAACGAAAAACTGTTTAGTGTGGAACAGGGGCAGAAAAAGAATGCACCTTTGCATGGATTCGTCTACATCTCTAGGCAGGAGTTCTTTACGCCCTCTAGTTTTCCTCTCTGCTTCTATCAACAAAAGTACAAAACAAAAGGGATATGAACATAAGTTCGGATGTCAAGAAAAATTCAACTACTATGTACATATATATAAGAAAAAATAGAATAAGATGAATAGAGTCACAAATAGCTTTTGGGAGGATGTACCTTTTTTTTTTTGGCACAATGTATATTTTATAATTCAAGTAAAACACTGTCTGTATGCTCACCAGAATGATATGTGTACAAATCTGGGATACACATATGCTTTGAAACATAGAAATATGAGTTTGCAATAAGTGTGATGTATATGTCATAATTCAAGTGCAATACCAATTGTATCGTGATTAGACCAATATGTGTCTAAGACAAACATACTATATTGAGGAATGGGCACATTGGACCAGACATGGTCAATAAGTGCATTTTGCAGATGGCTTGTGTTGTTCAAAAGAAAGTAGAGACTGTATTTGCACATGTAGTTTTTCAATTCTTTTGTTCTGCCAATATTTTGTAGCATGTCAATATTGAAGTCTCCTACAAGTACAATGGGTCCGTTTAGATGGAAATTGCCCAATGCATTGGAAATAACATGTACTATGTTGGAAAATGTTGCATGGGGAGTAGCATATAGATTTAGTATTGCAACTTCTGTTTCATGGGAATTTTTTTTTGCAAGCACTAGTTCAACATTCTTTTCTTCGATATGTATATGGTCCAAAATTGGTACATGTTTTTTCACCAGTATCATCACCCCATGTGTAATGTAGCTTGATATGAAATTGTGATTTGGGAATTGTTTGTTCTACATGCATAATGCCATGTGTGTTTCCTGCAAGCATAGAATATCAAATTGCATTAAATCATAGTCATTCAACATATCATCCATGTGTGCATTTAAGCTGCGTGTGTTAAGCGAGAGAATTGATATAGATGAATTTGTTTGTATGGATTGGTAATCATAATTCAATTTCCGTTTTGTGGTGGTCCTGAGTCGTACCATCTCAATATCAACTATATGTTTCACTTTGAAGTTATCTTTTGTGAATGGACTTAGTAAATACAAGGAGTCTATGCTTCTGACACAGGATAGTGCTATGTATACAAGTCCATGTATGCGAATTCCAGCAAGCTAAAATGCAACATTATCAAGTGTTAGTCCTTGTGATCTGTGGACTGTACATGCACATGCAAGTTTAATCGGAAACTATTTTCAAATCTTCAGTCGACCTGTCTTTGCTGATGTCGATACTGGTTTCGATATTCGCAAAATAGGTGTCCGATTTCTTCCAGTGTTTGAATTGTATAGATAACACAACTTTCTTGCTTGTCGCTTACCTATATGCGGTTCATGGAACTTAATACAAAGGACATCCACTTTTTTTGTCTTCATATAGCCTTTTAGTATTCCATCTGCACCATTCACCAAGCCATCTTGTGAATCATAGTTACAAGCATATATTTCAACCAACATTTCTAATTTTAGTACAAGCTGCAAAGGTAAAGTGACCGAATGTTCATGACGTGGCACATTTCCATGGTTGTCTTCTTCCAGGTCAATCGAATTGATGATGATATCATCGCCAGGCATGAGAGACAACATGTGGCTGTTATGCTTTGCAACATCCTTATTTCTATAGAATAGGTAAGGGAACGTTGGGTCTGTTGGTGCAGGCCATAAGCATTTCAAATTGATATAGGTCAAGTCATCATATGTTTGGTTGTTTGTGCGCATTCTATTCAAAATTGCAATGAATGTTTCATCTGTTTAGTGCATTGTAGTATGCAACTCAAAGCACTTAATATTGTCTATCCAAAATTCATGGGTGACTGTTTCCATGTTAATGGTAGGTTGTTCAAATATCAAAGAATCTTGGATGGGCTGTGCCTGGTAAATATCCCCACAGAATATCATGTCAATGTTTCCAAAGTATTTCATCTGCACATGTTTAATGCTTCTTAGTCGGTTGTCAATGGAATACAAGAACCGACTCCCAATCAAAGACGCTTCATCTATAAAGACAAGTTGGAGTTCCTCATAAATCTTAGATAATGTATCCAACATTTCCTTGCTAAGTGGAAGAAACT
>JASDQU011378641.1:5233-15941 GCA_032191745.1 Picea mariana | reverse complement strand
ATTAAGCAGTGTTGAGACTCTGAAGTTGAGACAGTACTATCAACAATATTATTTACATAACGAAAACAAATTGAAGAATCCATATGTTATAGGAGAGATAACTATAACTGCAAATAAAAAAAGGGCATTTAATCTTAGTCCTTTGCTCCGGAGAGAGAGAATGTTAGATAGGCTCCTGGCCGACTGCTCAGGAAGAAACTAGTTACTCTTTCAGGAAGTCGCAGAAGTGGAAACCTTGTCTGTAAAAGGCTCGAGACTTCTGATACAGCTTCAGAGAGTCGCAAGAGTGGAAACCTTGTCTTTCAAAGGCCCGAGACTCTTGATACGGCTCTACATTCTTTCTTTTATTTTAAAACAAAACTTTAACAGAGCGAAAGATCTGTTATCATACCCGGCGCGAAAATGGCTTCATGGCTCTGATACTATTTGTAAACTTAGAGGCTTCCTCCGATGGAGAATGACGCTTGAAGATTGATCTGTCTCATGCATCTGTCTACTTCTGCTACTTGACCTTCTACAACTTGCTACTCTCTCCAAAACCAATCCAGTTATCCTGGCAAACCCCAAGATGATCCTTATGCAAATCACACCTCTTGGCCTTATGTGAACCTTCTGGAAACTCCTAATGAACCTTCAGATAGACCAACACCTAAAACTGCCCTAAGAGGCCTCCTACCTTGCGGGACTTACTATGGGTGCTCCAGGACATAAAATAACTTCGACCAGCTTCCTTCTGAGAACCTTATCTCCAGGGTGAGAGAAATTTATCTATCTCTTGAGAGAAACTCGGCACATAATATTTCAGGGAACACAGATTGCAATGGTAGGCAAGTAGAAATGAGAATCATAATAGATGCACAATAAAGAGACAATATTCAGAGATCATAAACTCTTATGGAAGTCTTTATATTAAAATAGAGAGTCGAAGCTCTAAATCCAGGGTATACAATATGAGTAGGATGCTCTACTCGCTCACACACTTATAGAATTATGCAGACTTGCACACAGAATGACTCAAAAGCTCAGACAGAAGGGAGCTTTAGAAAGACTCAGACAACTTACAGACTTACTAACTTGAAACTCTAAAAAACTCCTCCTCAAGAATGAACTCCTCTTCTCCTTATATACAAATTTGTGGAGAAGAGAATCATTTCATCGATGAGACTCAACAAGACTTTGGACCCTACAAGTCTTCCACTCAATCTAATTTTAGAGATTTGGCGGTAGAAATCGTGCAAGATTCTTCCGACCAAATCATAACTTTATTTTCCACTAAGAAAATTAGATCATACTTAAGATCTAGAGGGGTAGTCGTGAAAGATTCCTTGACCAGTAGTCATACTCAAAACGACACGTAAAAAGGAATCTTGGAAATGAGGGTCAAACCACGCCAAAAGTTGGAGAAGTGCTCCAAGTTTCCAAGATGCTCATTATTTTATTACAAAGTGGATATTGGTCACGTCAACCCACTAAACCCGATTGGATCCACTGTCGGCCAATTAGACTTGAAGTACACTATGTAGATTGGTATCATCAACCCACGAAAACTAACTGACACCACTGTTGGCTAGTAAGACTTGAAAGTATTTATGAATCATTATTCTACTCGCTAGTCATGGAAATGACAAAAGTGGTCTGGGTCCCAATGTTGAGTGTATATTTCATGATACATTTCAGGATATTCATCATGATCTTCATCTTGTTGTAGGACATACTATGTCCTGATGACCCATGGATGCTTTTCTCTGATAAAAAGCATTTTATACTCATTTTCAGAAATTTGTTCTAAATTATACACAGTGTTTGGAAAATTTCTATGAGGGAATAAAAACATCCTGGCAGTGTCAATGACATCTGGATGAATAGCACTAGAACTTAAACCAAACTTTTTCCACCAATCTGTAAGCCAGTCTGGTTCAGGGAAAGATGAGAACTGATCAGAAAATTTAACCATACAATAATAATATCTGTATCTGTCAGTCCATAAGCAAAAATGATCCCACATTGCTTTATACTGAAAATAATTTATCTGAAACAATCGTTGATGAGGATCTTGTTGTGGCCATGCCTGTATGTCTCTCATTCTATTAATTTGGAAAAAATTCCATGCTGGGGTTTGGTTCCATCTCTGTGTTTGTTGACAAAACCAATTTCTATTTGCAGATCTGGT
The DNA here is from genome assembly GCA_032191745.1 of Picea mariana. Classification (NCBI taxonomy): domain Eukaryota; kingdom Viridiplantae; phylum Streptophyta; class Pinopsida; order Pinales; family Pinaceae; genus Picea; species Picea mariana. The sequence continues at coordinate 13,771 of JASDQU011378641.1, read as the reverse complement.
TCTGGTTAAGTCTCCTATTTCAACCAACTTCTGTCTAGCTGCAATAGTGGATGCTTGATGCATTTTCCCTATCACATGTTGTGGTGGAATGACATGAATGATGGTATTTGTAGAAAAACCTGGTAACCAAAATTCTACTCCTTCAGACCATCTTAGCTGCCATTGTGGTACCCAATTTTGACAATATATTTCCCATGCTGTATGATCATCCAAATATTCTGTGACTAGAATATTTCTATAATCATCCCAAGTATTAATCACCACCATGCTTTTTGAACAATATGAAATTTGGGCCTGTGATTCTGAGATAAAAGCCAAAGTCTTCCTTTTTGGTGGATGGCCATTGATACTTGGTAGAGTGATAAAGTAACCAGGATCTCCGCTAGATGTTTGAGAAGATCCATGTGTCTCTATTGCGGATAAAAAAGGAGTTCCTAGAATACAATCAACTAGTAATTCTGACAATAGAAATTTCATTCCTAAAGCGTACTCATCAAATAATAAGATTCCTTTAGGAATTTCAAAATCCATATTTGTGGAAACATTCCCCAAACCTATAGCAGAATAACTACTAGGAAACCAGTATTTGCGGGGAATTAAATCTTTATGAACTAAGTTCATATATGATCATGTATCGAGTAGTGCATTCAAACAAAAGATTTCAGAATTTATTTCTAGTTTTATCTTCACTTGATATTTCTGAAATTTGATAGGCAAGATTTTCATTGCGCTTAGCCCTTGGAGTTGGGATGAGATCTTAGGCCTTTTCTCAATAGGTGCATCTTCCAGAGGAGGTGGTCTGGAATCTAACTGATTCCTGATATCCCCGATTTCTTGTCTTGCCCAATAGTCTACTTTGTAGCTGTCTTCAGATTCTTCTTCCAATTTTCTAAATTTTTCTTTCAAATCAGTAACTTCTTTTCTTAAAAGGATCACTTCTCTGGCTAGATCAGTTATTGATGTATGTTGTAACTTTGCTTCCTTATTGTATTTGATAAAAAAAATTGTATTTTTGTCAAAGGAAGCCTCTAAAAACAAAGGTTCTCTTTTTGAAGATTCAGCATACCTTGACCTTTGTTACGTTTTAATTGATTTTAAAATTTTTTCAAGAAGAGAATTCTTCATATCTCCTTCGGGTAGGGCTTTGATTTGTGCTAGCATCTGTGCTTCTTGGTTGCCCACATTGCTGAACATGCAGATTTTTATCTTTTCTCTGGTATTGATTTCTGGTTCAGATTCAGACTCAGAGATATCAGAACTATCTTCACAAGAACATAAGTTAGGATTTTTACATTTGCAATTTTGATTCGTCAAAACTTCTTCTTCTGAGCTATATTCAAGCTTAGAGGAACTAGTGGATTTTGAACAACAACCTTGTTGCAACAGATATACTTCTTCTCGTTTTGGAAAGGGGTTGTGTGGGCATTGGTTTGTTTCATGATTGTTTGACCCACATCTATTGCAATATGTTCTCAGAGCTAATTGTTTTCTAGCCTGGGCTTCTTTAGCAGCCCCTCTTTCAAATGGTCCTATTTATTTTGATTATTTTCCCAACTTCTATGTATATACTTTTGATGATAACCTTGGAGACATTAAAACTCCAAATCAAAACCACTGGATTTGATATGTGCCAAACTAGAACAAATATATCTATCCAAACTAGGGGATACTTTAGACATACCAATACTCTATTCCCGACAGTCTTGCATACTCCTAGCCGAACTTCTCAATCCAGTGCTTTGGTTCTGACTGACCCTTTAAATCAAAAAATGGAGCATCAAACAATTCGTTGGGAAAATCTTTCTTTTCCCACAGACTGGGTCATTGATACACCAAAAGCTCCTATTCCAAGGTCGATCATGATGCAGGAGCATCTCAAGCGAGCCAACGTGGAGATAAAGAATGGCTAGAAAAGCACCCAACACAAATTTTGAAAATATCTTGAATGATTAATGAGGCCACCAAGTGGAGGCACACTTGTAAAATGTAAATGGATGTTGAGCGATCCGCTCTCGTCCTTAGTAGGTAGAAGGAATTTATAATAGTTAATGAAAGTAGGTAGAATTGAATGTTAGATTAGACAGTTTTAGAGCGCAAGAGGGAAACGGGATATAGACACCCTCATTGTGTATTGTAACAGAAGCATGAAGAGAAAAGCATAGAAAAGAAGCAGAGAGATGAGTGAGAATTCCATGTACAGAAGTTCTGGATTAATACGAAAAGGTTTTGATTCAAACTCATGGTGTTCAAATATTCTCTGTGTATGCATCTTTGAATGTTATGCTCATGGTTATTTTACTCTTTCTATCATGCAATTGCTTTTATGCCATGTATGAATGATTTCTTGTGGAATGTTTGAAATCTAAGAGAGAGAGAGAGTAAGAGGAATGAGTTTCAATTGTTTCTCTATCTGAGCAAGAGTTCCTACAAGGAGTGCAGTTGAATTGTCCACAAGGAGTGCGTCGACAGAGTGTTCAGAGGTTCGTCTCTAAAATCTTAGGAGAGGTAGCTTTTGTTCTCATTCCCTCAGAAGTGCAGTTTGAGCACCGGAGCCGTGCAAGGTGTGCGCAGGCCGAGTATAGGTTCAGGTTTGGTAACTTGAATGATTTGTTGAGAGACTGTTGATGTAGGAGTGTGCAGAGTCGACGGGTTCCAATTCCTCGGAGTAATTAAGGAATTTTCCGCAAGGAGTGTGAGCAGGATTTTTCTGAAAGACTCGGAGTCGTGGGAAAGCTTAGAAAGATTTTAACATTCGAAGGGGCCGAAGGAAGGAAAGAGACCAAGCACCTTGAAGAATCGGAGGAAGGCGTAGTGACGTTGGACTGCAGGAGGATGAGTTCTCAAGGAAAGAGACGAACGATCTAAATTATCTGAGGAGAATTCGTTAAGTCCCATGAGCCGTTAGATCTCACGAAAGAGCAGGGGAGTTACCACGAGTATTCCTAAAGGTTCTAAGCTCAGGAGGAGTAGAACCATAGATCCAAGCCACAGGAGCCGTTGGATTTACCCGTGAACTTCTATTTCGGGTTTTCGTATATTAAAGTCCCGAAATTTTGGCAACAGGACTCGCGAAATCACGAAACGTGAAGTCCCGAAGGCTGAAAGGATTGTGTGGATCACATAATCTACAAGGTTGATAGGTGGCGCACTATTGACATAGAGTCAAATTCCATTGACCATTTCGGGGTTTAGTGGAGTGAAGGTCTGAAATCCTTGCATCAGGATTCGCAAAATCACGAAGTCCGAATTCCCAACGGAGTAAAGAGGCGTTGAAAGGTCAACCTTGTGAGCGCATCGATGTTTCGGCAAATCGGGTTTCAGGAATCGAGGGAACGAGTTTCTCAACATTGCAACTCCCAAAATCGCGATAAGGAGAAATCCGAAAGACAAAGAGGAAAGGTCAGCGTTGATTGTTTTTGGGTTTTTAGAGATTTGAGAGACAAGGCGCTTGGCCACCGGATTCATGAAAGTGAGAAGTCCGATCTCCCGAAACATAAGGGGGGATTTCTGAAAGTTAGTTGTGGGTGAAAATTTCCCAAAAGGGAAATAGAAGAGCCATTGCAAAGCTCTTCAGGCCAGTATAAGGGAAAAGATCCTGTTGACGTGGACCTTCCGACCTGCGGGTTGAGGGGTAGCGTGCGTCATCATTTTTGGTATCAGAGCACAGAAAGGTTATTTTCTTTCTATAGCAGAGAAAAAGGAGAATTCACCATGCTGCCAAGGAGAAGGGATAGGCAAACACCCAATCCGCCAGAGGATAGGGAAATGCCACGAAGAAGAGGTAGGAAGATGACTGATCCAGCCACGGAAAAAGAAATGTGTGATTTACGTGCCAGACTTGAAAACATGGAGACAGTAGAGAGACACACAGTTGGTGTTGGGGATCTTAGTGATTCCAAAAGTGAAATTGAGGCTGAACATGAAGAAGAAGTTGCAGCCGAAGATGCAACAAACGAATTCTTGATTAGGGCTATTGCACGAATGGGTGCAAGAGAGAAAATGGACATTCCAGTTTATGAGGTAAATATGGATGCAGAGGAGATTCTAGACACATATTTCGACTATGAAGATGTTGAAGAGGACAAGAAGGTCAAACATGTTGTCACGAGATTAAAAGGACACGCAACATTGTAGTGGGATGAACTACAAGTTGACAGATGCTGCAAAGGCAAGAAAAAGATCAAGAGCTGGGATAGGATGATTGCAAAGATCAAGGCGAAATTCATCCCCAAATATTATCAAATTACTCTGTTCAGAAGAATGCAAAACTTGAGACAGAAGTTGATGACAGTGAAAGAATACACTGAAGAATTCTACAGGCTGAACATCAGGGCAGGTCATCGGGAAAGCGATGATGAAAAGGTTGCCAGATACATGAATGGCCTGAGATACAACATCTAGAATGAGATGAGCATGATAACCATCCGAACGGTGGAAGATGCTTATCAGATGGCTCTAAAAGCAGAAGAGAAGCTGAGCCGAAGGCAGGGTCAGAGAGGCTGAGGTAGAAGTCAGCCTAGAGGCAAATCAGTTTCCCTGCATAAAAAATAGAATCCTAAGGAGGACTGGAAGAAACCTTAGACTTGAACTGAGAGAGTTGGAACTTCACAGCAAGGGCAATATGCTGAACAACAAGGGCAACATACCGAGAAGAGAGAAGATTATGCTGATAATAATATTTTTCCTCGTACCAGAGGTAGAGGAAGAGGAAGAGGTGGAGTAATAACCTGCTTCACATGTGGAAAGAATGGGCACAAGTCTTACGAGTGTCCAGATAAAAAGAAAGAGAGTGGAGAGACTCACATCGTCGAAGCACAGAGGCAGGATGTTGAGGCAGAAGATGCTGAAGGAAGAAGATTGTTGATGATGTGAAAATCTCTTTTGACACCAGAGAAGAAGGTGGAGAGTTCAGTCCAAAGAAACAGACTTTTTCGGACTTCTTGCAAAACCAAGGACAGGGTATGCAAGGTCATTATGGACAGTGGTAGCACAGATAATCTCGTTTCTATAGAGATGGTAGAAAATCTGGAGCTGGAGACGATTGATCATCCAAGCCCATACAAAGTTTCATGGCTACAAAAAGGACATCAGGTAATTGTCACTAAACAATGTTTAGTTGAATTTAAGATGGGAGGATATAATGATAAGATACTTTGTGATGTCATTCCCATAGATGTTTTTCATCTATTTCTGGGTAGACCATGGCAATATGACAAGAATGTGATTCATGATGGGAGAATGAACACATACACCCTAGAGAAGAATGGGAGAACTCACATGTTGCTTCCAATCAAGGATAAGGAGGTGAAACCGGAAGTAAGTAACACTGTACTTCTCATGAGTGGGAAGGAACTTCTTACAGAGGTTAAGAAGAAGGAGGATCCATAGTTCATTGTGGTCAGGAAGCCTAAAATTGTTTTGACCAGCACAAGGGTAGATGATTTACCAGAAGAAGTTTAGGAACTATTGGAAGAGTTCGCTGACATAGTAGTGGACGAACTACGTTGTTCGTTGCCACCGATTAGAAGTGTGAGTCATCATATTGATCTCATACCAGGAGCCAGTTTTCCAAACAAAGTAGCGTACAGACTGACGCCGCAAGAGAATGAAGAGGTCAAAAGACAAGTCCAGGAGTTGTTGGACAAAAGTTTGGTCAGAGAAAGCTTGAGTCCGTGTGTTGTTCCAACAGTACTCAGTCCGAAGAAAGATGGAGGCTGGAGGATGTGTATTGACTCTAGGGCGATCAACAAGATAACCATCAGGTATAGATTCCCATTACCGAGGATGGATGATCTGATGGATTTCTTGAGTGGAGCAAAATTCTTTTCAAAGACTGATTTAAAAAGAGGTTATCATCAAATCTGCATGAGAGAAGGTGATGAATGGAAGACAACATTCAAAACCAATGAAGGGTTGTATGAATGGCTTATTATGCCATTTGGCTTAACAAACGCACCAAGTACCTTCATGAGGTTGATGAACGAAGTCCTAAGGGAGTTCATCGGAAAATTTGTCATTGTATATTTAGATGACATACTAGTTTTCAGTAAAACAGTGGGAGAGCATATGAAACATTTGGCTACAGTGATGCAGAGGCTACAACAGGAGAAGCTGTTGATAAACATGAAGAAATCCTCATTCATGAAGACAGAGCTCATTTATCTAGAATTTGTTATTTTTGCAGATAAATTGAGGATGGATCTAGATAAGGTGGAGGTAATTAAGAATTGGCCATCACCGAAGAATACCTTTGAGGTGAGAAGTTTTCACGGATTGGCTAGTTTCTACCAAAAATTCATCAGAAATTTCAGTGGAATTAGTGCATCGATGATGGATATAGTGGAGAAGAGACATAAGTCTTTTCACTGGACAGAAGAAGCTGAGAAGAGTTTTAATTTGTTGAAGAGGAAGATCACAGAACAACCAATTCTGGTATTGCCGGACTTCCAGAAGACATTTCAAGTGAAATGCGATGCAAGTGGATTTGCAATAGGAGCAGTCTTGAGTCAGGAAGACAGGCCGATAGAATACTTCACCGAGAAGTTGAATGAAGTGAAAGTGAGGTACTCCACTTATGATAAGGAATTTTATGCTATTATACAGGCATTGAAGAAATGGAGACATTACTTGATCTCGAAAGAGTTTGTCTTGTTTAGTGATAATCATGCATTTCAATTTGTGACTCAATAGTAAAAGTTGAATCAGAGACATGTTAAATGGGTGGAATGTATGCAAAATTTCACTTTTGTGATTAAACATATTTCAGGTACTGCTAACAAAGTTGTTGATGCTTTGAGCAGGAAATGTTTGTTTGCTATTGCTATTGTTGGGTTTTGATGATCTCAGGAACATGTACAGGGGTGACTCAGATTTTAAGGAGGCGTATGAAGCAACTGAGAATCCAATTCTCAGAGATAGAAGATAATGGGCAGAATACATGATCCAGGAAGGGTTATTGTTTAAAGGTAATCAACTGTGTATTCTGAAATGCTCCATGAGGGAGAATTTGCTGAAGGAGAAACACAGTGGAGGATTGGAAGGACACTTTGGTCATGACAAGACGTTCACAAAAGTGAATGAGTCACATTTTTGGCCGGGAATGCGAGCAGACGTCAAGCGATTTGTGGACAGATGCGGAATTTGTCAGCATTCGAAGGGAAGGAAACAGAATGTAGGGTTTTATCAACCATTGCCCATACCTGAGAGGTCGTGGCATGCAATCAGTATGGATTTTGTATTAGGGTTTCCAAGAACACAAAGAGGATTTGACTCAATATTTGTGGTGGTGGATAGGTTTTCCAAGATGGCACACTTCATTCCATGTCAGAAAACCAGTGACACAACTCACATTGCGAAATTTTTTTTCAAAGAAGTCATTCGAATTCGTGGCTTACGAAGGAGCATAGTTTCAGATCGATACACTAAGTTCATAGGACACTTTTGGAGAACCTTATGGAAAAAGCTAGGAACTAACTTGTCATTTAGTTCATCTTATCATCCTCAGACGGATGGACAGATAGAAGTGGTAAACAGGAGTCTGGGAGACTTGCTGAGAAGCTTGGTGACAGAACACCACAACCGATGGGACAACATATTACCATAGGCGGAATTTGCTTATAACGACTCAGTTAACAGAAGCACAGGGCAAAGTCCATTTCGGATTGTCTAAGGCATGCAGCCAAGAGGAATTTCTGAGTTGAGAGATTCAAAACAGAATGTAACTAGGAGCGCTAGTGCAGAAGATTTCATAGAGGCGATGAAGGAACTTCACAGCCAGGTGAAGGAGCGTTTACAGAGTTCGAGCAAGGAATATAAGCGCAGAGAAGATCAACACAGGAGACAAATTCAATTTGAGGTTGGTGATTTGGTTCTAGCATATTTGAGGAAGGAAAGGTTCCCGAGAGGAACATATAATAAACTAAAGATGAAGAAAATCGGACCATGCAAAGCCTTGAAGAAATTTGGGGCAAATGCTTACGAGATTGAATTACCCGATGGGATCGAAATTTCTCCGATATTCGATATCACAGATTTGTACCCATATAAAGCTGAGGAAGCAAGGATGGGAAATGAACAACTAGAAGTCCAGTGGACAAAGCAGATGCCAGTTGCAGAAAAGCCGCAGATGGAGCACATATTGGACAAAAGGGTCAGTAAGAAGACTAGGCGGAAGCAATACTTTGAATATTTGGTCAAGTGGAAGGTCCATCCAGTTGAAGATGCTATCTAGGAGAATGAAGCAGAGGTCCAGAGGCATGGAAACACCATACGCGAACTCATGGACAGGAGCCCATGAAAATTTTCAAGCCAGGGAGTATGATGCAGGAGCATCTCAAGCAAGCCAACGCGGAGATAAAGGATAGTTGGAAAAGCACCCAACACAAATTTTGAAAATATCTTGAATCATTAATGAGGCCACCAAGTAGAGGCACACTTGTAAAATGTAAACAGACCTTGAGCGATCCACTCTCGTCCTTAGTAGGTAGAAGGCATTTATAATAGTTAATGAAAGTAGGTAGAATTGAATGTTAGATTAGA